>JAQFYG010003118.1:0-13134 GCA_034694325.1 Entomobrya corticalis
TATGCGCCCGTTTCGCGCTACTTTGTCTAGTCCACATGATAGTATAGCGTGTAGCGTTGGTTTGTAGAGATGACCAAATGACATGAAGGGTTTCATAAGATTTTAAAGACTTTTTGTTAAAGTTTTGTGCAACTTTTAATTATTGATTCCATTTAAAATTAATTCAAAGAAAAACTTTACCTTTTTGTTTGGTTTGTGTATTCGGATTACACTTGTTATTATGCAAGTCCTCATGAACAAAAATGAGTGGCATGGAACGGGAATCGAATCATGCAAATTTCATGCAAAATTAAGTCAGTTTTTGGTGCAGGTTTATGTTAATTTGACTAATAAGACATTATTTAAATATATTTATTTAGCAGCTTTGGTTTGGCTTTGACAAAAGCCGAACTCAAAATCTTAAATCAAGGTTTTATTGCAAGTTGTAAGGAACAATTCAATGTTTAAGCTGAAATTGAAATTTATTTGTAAGAAATGAAAAGAGACAAAACCGATGATCCCGTTTCATTAACACAGACAACATAATTACCAAATAGCAACTACTTCTTCGACTTTCTCTTGCTTGTCCCCTGCCCCTCCTGTAAATCAAAAGTGTGTGTCTTCTTGGAAGTTGCTAAACCATCATTCGAAGCTGATGAACTTGATACGCTGCTTTCATCTTTGATTGATGGTAGGTTAAATTTTATTTTTCCATTGCTTCTATCTTTATTTATATCAATCCTACTTTCCTGTTGCAGTTGTGCTGCTGACGACGATAAATAAATTTCAAGTTCCACCTCCCGACTGCAATGCTTGAAAGGCTCTTTGTCCAAATCCATGACTTGTGTCAAAATTCTTACAATGGATGGCTTCATTTTCCATAAAATTAGTTTCTGGCCCTTTTCGTTAAACAATTTGAATAAATCCCGGATGCCCTTGAAAATAAAAATTAAGTAGTTGCTATTACTAGACATTTAGTTTGCATAATATGCTGTTTTACTGATTGGACTATTGTCTAAATTATCGAATTGCTAAAATTGTGAAAGAATTCAAAAATCTTACGAGTGCTGCCGTGAAGTCAGCATACTGAATGTGCTGACAGTCAATAACCACTGCAAGATTCCCGTTACCCCACGTTCGCCCAGACTTCATCACAATGTATCTCGTATATTCAATTGCTGGAAATACCAATGATCGATCAGAAGCAACCATTATGAACTTGTGTCCCGACAATGTCTGGAAACAATCAAAGGGTAAACAGAATATATTAGGGTAATGATGGCGATGAAATACACTCTCTCATTTTGTTCTAAAGACACTACTTTTACCTCTCCTTTGCTGACTCGAACGCCAGGTCTGGCCGCATAATATAGGAGAAAAACTATGCTTATCAAAAGACCCGTAAGGATACCAAATTCTAGTCCCACAAGAAGACTCATTACAAAAGTTACTGTCCATGGGAGTAAATCCATCTCTGTGAAAAGTACAACCATTTTTATGCTTTTGAAAAAGTTTTAAAAGTTTAAAATTCATAAGAGCAAATGAGGTAAAAGTTTCATACTCTTTGTTTTCCACATTGGATATAACACGGAAAATTCAACCATGCTCAACACAGCGCAAACAATCACTGCTCCTAAACTTGCCTTAGGAATGTAGTAAAAGTAGGGCGTTAAAAATTGTAAGGATAAAAGAACCATTATTCCTGTAAATAAGCCCCCCATTGGAGTTTGAACACCCGATGAATGGTTAACAGTGGTTCTACTAAAGCTTCCAGTTACTGATATTGAGCTGAAAAATGTTCCAAGAATGTTAGCGATGCCAATTGCAACCATTTCTTGGCTGGCATCCACCCGGGATGTACCTGCAAAGGCTTTGGCAATCGTGATATGCTCCATTATCGCTAATAATGGCATAACGAGAACTGCAGACGTGTCCTGCTTCAACAACTTTCCAAACGAGTATGTTGTGTTTGTGTTCGAATCCGAAAAGTAAACGGGCGGGAACGTAAACGGTGGGAGACCTGAAGTTAAGTTTCCTGTAAAAGTAAATGAAAGATGGTGATAATGATAACGTATTTTAAATTGGCGTCTCTGTTTAAATGGATATTAAACATTTAATTTAGTACTAAAGTACCAACTCAACAATTTAGCAAATAACAACTGCTATGCTAGGTACTAGGTACGGCTTACCTATAACTTTCACTGGAATCTCACTTGACCCCAAACAAGTAAAAATTACTGTACAAATCACAATGACTATGGCATTCCTGGCGACAGATATTAACCATATCGTTTTCTTTAATGCGGGATTATTTTTTATTATCCTAGACATCATGCTTGGCAAATGTTGAAGAAAGAGAAGTGTAAAAATGCATGCAGCAGAAAGTAAAGTGTCGTTCATTTTCACATCGGGCAAATGCTCAAATACTCCTTCAATAATACTGAGAAAGTCCTCTGCGGGGTACGAGAGGCCTAAAAGAGCTTTAATTTGAGTAGAACAAATGGTTATGGCAGCTGCTGACGTGAAAGCACTGTTGACCGGAGCGGAAATAAAATTCACAATGAAACCTACAGGACAGTCACGACAGATTTCAGGTAACTTGCATGAATACGTATACTATTTTGAAAGTTTAAAATATAGCTCATGTTTGCTCGTGTTAGAAGTGTAACTCACCTAATCGAAATATCCCCATGCATAATGTCATAATGCCAGTAAGTAAAGCCAGTAAAATTGCATACTCCGGTGGTTTGCCTGAAGAATACGATAAGGTCATTATTGCAAGCACTGCTGTTGGTCCAACTGTCACTGCCTTGGTTGACCCAATAAAAATGTAGATAAAGCATCCAACGAAGCTTGAATACAAGCCATACTGAAATTTCAAAGAATCATGTTTATCCCTTTTTGAAACCATTTAATATATGATTGCATAAACGAGATACACATCTTAAAATTTGTACCTGAGGAGGCAACCCAGCCAGAGATGCATAAGCCAATCCCTGTGGTAAAACTGTCAATCCGATAGTGATTCCTGCGACAGCATCAACCAATAACTTTCCCAAGGAGTATTTAGGTAACCATTTTAGAATAGGAAAAGCTTTCTTAAGTCCTTTCTCGGAAAATATTTTCTGTAAACACACGTTGTCATCATTCGGCTGATCTGTCTCCAGTGTCACATTTAAATTAATGTCGGATGATTTCCCATTTGTCGATGACGAGTGACCAGCAGCCCTTTGCTGAAGATTGGACGAACTACTACTTCTTTCTAAAGCAAGCGATATTTTTGAAGATGCCCTGGACAAACTAGTTAAATTATTGCTGCTGTAAGATCGAAGCAATTCCGTTTTCATTTTAATTATTTTTATGGATCACACTTGGTCAATTAATGCAAACTTTTATACCTACTGAGCTTCTTTGTCAAAGCCAAAATGCTCATTGAGCAGTTTTGCATTCAAATTTTCTAAAAACACTCTTGGAAAAATGTAGTATGAGAAACGAGGAGCCCAAGAATAATTTTGTACAAATTTGCATTGTTCCAATTCATAACAAACAATCAAGTCTACCGTTTAGCGCTCAACGGTTCACAGTAGTATATAGGTATATTATTTGGCACATTATAATTTTCGCACAGAAATTATGCATACACTACATTTGACTAGCTTTGATTTTGAAATCACGTTTAAAAAAAGAACTTACTGCTCATGTAGGGGCGGGGAATAAAGAAATTAGTGTATTGTCAATCGCGTGTCTGAAGATGATGTGTAGTTTGTAGTCAGTATACTGTTTTTAAGTATATGCACGAAGACACTTTTAACGAAACATAATCCCACACATATCATAAAACAAATAAAATCATTATTATCGACTGTTTCTTCATTTCTACGCTTGCATGTACTCCCAAGACAGAAATGGCAATTGTAAATAAAATTTCGCATTTCACGTCATATTTTCCAGATGAATTCACAAATTAATCTAAGGAGATACGCACATTTGTATTTTACGATTCGCTTGCAAATTGCAATTCCACTCAACGCAACTGCTTGACAATTTTTCTGTTCTGAATTTTAATACTGTTCGGGTAAGTTCACACTACGGAACTTATTGAACCACTTAAAATCACAGCACAATCATATAAACGCATGCGATTTGATAGTGATACTATACTATAATATTTTACATTTGACGTAAAATACAAAGTAAAAGAGATATATACTTTATTATTATAACAAAATATTAACCCAGGCTCATATAAAAGTCTAGCCATTCCAGTAGCTACTGCTAAAATAACTGAAACGTAAAATTTCGAGGTTGAAGCCTGCAATTAATTTCACGAAAAAATTTGCACAAGCACGACATGCACAATATAAAAGCAATTTTCATTGTTAGGATTTAATTTTAATTTCCTTCTAGTTTTGTAGAAGACGTCCTTATCATATGTATCATACTGCGGTAATAATAATAATTATCTATTACTCACTCTACACCTCTATAATGTTGGATGTTTTAACGTTCGAACATAAAAGTGAAGTGGCATGAGCTGTCTGCGTCTGAGAGATTTTGCATGAAATTAGACGAAGAGGATGAAATGAAAATAAAAATCATATTTACACATTACAAAAAAGAATATATAATAGCATATTAACGTCATGTTTACTGTAATAATATGTACATGCACCTCAAATTAGTAATTAACAAGATTTTTTAATGATTTATGTAAAGGAGGAAATATAGTAAAACCATGTAAGTAATAATGCAACAAGAGGTAATAAAATCCATGTAAATACGCATTGGAAATTAATGTTTACGGTTGAAACGGTATAATAAAAAAATATTGATTTGTTTCCTGACAAGTAATTCAACTTGAGATAGCTTAACACGGATCAACAGGCGTGCTTAGTGCGAAACCTAAATGATTAACATACATAACGGCCAACGGCCTATTTATATTTATTACTGCATCCTGAAGGGATGAATTTAAGAAATTTTCAAACAAATATCAACATAAAACTCGATATAACGGTCAGCAATAAAACATTATTGAGTTTCAATCTATACTTGTACTAATTTGTAGGTAAGCATTTCTCACCTTGTATTAGGTCAAAATTCCACTCATCGTCGGCATTGGAATTGCATGATTACAAAACGTGATTATTACTTCTGTGTTCCGTAGCTACTTTAAAAATCATAGAATACATGCATCTGAAAGGACGCTTGTAAAACCTACAGAAGACATTATGATAACCACTTTACCATGCAAAATTGCATTGTATTAGTGGCTCCAATTGGCTCCAAAACTTGCAAATAAAGACTTTACATCGGTATTGTCTAAATTAATACGTCGTCGCATGTACCTAACCAGCAATTCTGTTTTTCCAATAAAATGTATATCCGTCTAAAAGGATTTGCTTTGTTTCCAAATGAGAGTTACGCTAATGTTCTTACAATAGTAATGAAGTTGCAACTGTTGCAAGTGGCAATTTTTATGAGATGAGTTGGGGAAAACATCTTTTAGAGAACCCGACCCAAAAAATATTTGCGGACAATGTTTTATGTAGGTTGTAATTCTTGTAATATAGTAAGTCATATAAGTAGGAGTAGGACCACAAAACGTCGGTTCCGTTCGGTTGGCTTCAAAAATCTCGCCATAAGATTTAAGGTAAATTTTGTAAACGCCAGCTTACTCGCTGATGTAGTTATAATATATATCATATACTTACATCCATCATCGTACTTGTGAGATTGACATCACAACTAAATTAATTTAGAGGAAATGACGGAGACAGCATCAACTTCATCCGCTTCTACTTGACATGATACTGCATTGATTTCGTTAAAAAATTAGATTTGTAATATTATATTTGTGATTTTGCAACAAGGCTGCATACTTTTATGTGAGTTTCAAATTTTCTACATGTTTTGTCTTGATTTATTTGAAAAGTAATTAGTATTTTCCCTACGTGTGTATTCTTTAAGTGCATTTTATTTCATGAACTCCAATAGATTTTGTATGAACAAAGGAAAGATTCTAGTTTGCGTTTGTACGAAATCAAAGCGATGATTCATACTATCTGGAAGAAAGAAAGAAAATGCTGCAAACATTTTACTTCTAAAGGAAATACACAGTCTGTATATGGTCTGTATATTTCCTTTCTATGCCATATAGCAAATGTGTGTATTTCGTGAATTCTTGAAAGTAGTTCCAGTTTTGTTCCAAATCATGATTTTTGATTTGTGGTTCTGATATTGGCTTTAATTACTTCAATATAATATATTGTTTTTTAATGTTCTGGTTTTAGTTTGAGCGTCTCATGCTGAAGCATAAAGCGTATATTGTTATTATATACAGGTGAAGCAAACAGACATAGGTAATCAAAATATAATCATGTGCCTATTTCTCTCCTTTAGTTTGAGTCACGTCACGTAATGTTGAATGTACGATTCTCGCTTTACTTTTATATAACTCAATTCATTTGTTTATTGGCCATGAATTTTGCAAAATTAAAAATACTTTATCTATTGTTTCACATTCGTCGTTTTGAATTATCGAAATGAGATGCTCTGTAATTTCGTAGTTATTCAAGAAGCAAATAAGTTTTATAAATAAAAAGGACTAAAACAAGCAAGATAACCAATTAATCTTAACTGCGGTCGGCATGTGCGTTGGTGTTATGTACATGGAACAAGTTTGCGTGTTCATCCAACTGTGGAAAGTGCATGCATTGATGCATTTACGTAAACCGTACTGTCCGACGCTTCTAGTAATAAAAAACCTTATGGCTACTCACTGGAATTTCCTTCGCGGTAAGAATTACAACGGCATATGAGGAAGCTAAAGAAGTACACCTACACCTTACACAAAATATTAAGTCTAACTAAATATGTTTTTGCGGTTAGCTATACGAGTATTCTAGCACCTATATGGAAAATAACATATAGATAGACGTATAAAGAAACTATCAGAAAATGAGTACAAAACTCTCAGGAAGAAAGGAATAGATGCAAAATTCTATCAAATGAAATATGAATACTTCGTGTTTAAAACTTAAAGCATGCTGCACAAAGCATAAATGTATCGTAAATATAGATGAACGCCCTAAAATGTTTGAAACTAAAATGAATAGGGAATGGTTTGGACAGTGGAAGTTTTGAAAAAAATAAAATGCATGATAAAACACAACATTAAATTCAAAATATTTATGGAAAAGTTACTAATGTGTGTACATTTACCGGCAGACATCTTGCGGATTTGTATGCTAAAAGTTTGATTTATCCAATAGCACAATAAGAATGAACATAAATTGCTTTTAAATCGTATAAATACTGGAAAGTTTATTCTTAAACAACGTTTTAAACATTGTAAAGTGAAGATGAGAGGTTATTATAGGGGAATGAAGAAAAATTATATTTGGCTTTTATACAATGACATTGCTGTTGATCTAGTATTGCAGCAATTAAATAATTTACATTTTATATGAGATAACTAATACACCAATATTAACGTATAAACAATAACAGAATAACATAATAAAAATATTTTTAAATGCTATCACTATGTACTAGATAATAATACACAAAATTAGTTTTCAGTAAAACGAAAATCCAAAATTTAACATTTAATAAAAATCATGGAATGAAAAGATTAGAAAGCATTTTCTTTGCAAAGGAAACACAAATAATGTATGTCATTTATAAGCCAATTAATTATAAACCCTCTAATAATTTAGGCGAATAATGAAGAAACATTATTTTTGCTTTGATTGAAGGTTACTTGTATAAATACAAATAGTTTAAATAATTTCTTTCAATATCGCCGGCTCCATTGGCACGTTCACGTTTCAAAAACTTGACTTTTACTTGAGTTGAATATATTTAATAAAAAGGAGCTTATAAGTACTAAGTATCATCGTACTAACCAGCTCTTACACCAAGTTTCTCTAGTACCCTTACTCCTCTTTCTTCATATTCTTCTCTAGACATCCAAAATGTATCTTTGTCTTTCATCACACTTGCAAGAACTGCTCCGCCGATGAAGACCATGTCTTTCCTACGTGGAGGATCTTCAATTTTTATTTTGAATTTCTGAAATTAATAGGCATTAATACCAACAATATTTTTTGTTTACACTGACATCATAATCATAATATAATAAACTATTTCTTTCTGTTAAAAAACTTGAGGCACTTACAGACAGTTTTTCTGTATCTCCTCTGAGCACACGTTCAAGGTAAAGTTGTTTGATTTCACGTTCTAGACGACTAGGAAGCCCGGGGTACATAGTTGAACCTCCTGAGAGTACAATATGTTTGTAAAGCTCTGGCCTTATGTCAATATCTGCTTGCTGTATGGTACTGAAGACCAGCTCAGCAATGCCTTGTCCTTCGACATTGATGAGATGGGGTTGAAATAATGCTTCAGGTGCTTCGAATCGCTCACCTCCAACTTTGATAACCCTTCCATCTGGAAGCTAAGAACAAAAGCGTGCGCTTGACATTAATATTTGAAGAAACATAATATAATGCAAAAATAATATAATTGTTCGATGCTAACTTACTGTATACGTTTCAACAAGGACTGTAGTTTCCAAAGCTAATTTTTGCTCAGTTTCTAGATTGTATCCAATATAGCATAGTTTTTCTTTCATCATCCTTACAGTTTCGAAATCCGCGGAATGATTGAAAGCGTAGCCTCGCAATAGCAAAAGCTAAAAACAAAGAATAAAGTACAAAATTAAAACTAAATTACAACAGAAATGTTTAAAAACCGACAGATTCTATTTTATTCATGAAACATTTCCTACGTTCCCGAATAAAATTTACCTTAATGAGATATCTGGTTATATCACGACCAGCAATATCCAGTCGCCTTGTTAAATGTGACAATGCGAATCCATCATACACCGGACAAATATGGGTGACACCGTCTCCAGAATCAACAACGACACCGGTTAAAAGACCTTGTGCATACAGCGTCAAAACAGCCTGAATGGCTATGTATACTCCAGCAAATTGATATTTTTCAAACATGACCTAAAATAGCAAATTAAACAGTAATATAAATAAATTATATTAGCAAATTGTGATGGACAACTGAGGTAAGTTTAATGAAGTGTTAAACTATGTACAAAGTACTCACTTCAATCATTTTTTCTCTATTTTTTGTAGGATTCATTGGTGGTTCTGTCAGCATTATCTTGCATTCTACTGGGTCAAGGTCCATTTTTTCGGGACCAAACGTATAGTCCCATAGATGAAGCATGTCTTCCCAATTTCTGGATTACAAATGAGTAGATCCAGTTATAAATTTGTGCTATACTTAAAAATTGACGAACTTGCGAGTACATGAAAATTAAAATTTACCTTACGACACCATTTTCCATTGGGTAATTTACCTCCAACATCGACCTCAATTTACTGGCGTCATCTCCGATCATTAAATCCTAAAATAAAAATGTCAATTAATAAATTGTCTGAAAAAGTAAGAATACAATACGACATGCAATGCAACAACGAATAAATAAATAAATAAATAATCACGTAAACTTTTACGTATTGAGTATGAAGTATCATTTTTGAAAAAATAAACGAACTTGTAACAAATCAAAACTAAAATCGATAGTACATATATTCAAAGTAAATTGAAAGCAGTAATATCACACCAAAATATGTATAATGCAAAAAAAATACTTTTACTGTTAACATGAATTGGAACTAGGAACAAACACAGATATCAAGCTTGTAATGAACTTTTTGTGAACAGCACACTTACAGGAATGTCGTATTCCTCTTGCTTGATTAGCATTAATTATAAATAAATTAGTGCTTAAGATTAATACGAGAAATTTCCGAAACAATCAAACCACACATGTTTAACTGATTTTCAATTTCAGAATGCATTTTTTAATCTATGGAACAATTGCGGATACTCAAGTGTACCGGTATTTCAAGCTCATAAGACATGCCACAGGGAAATCATTAATCAGACTTTTAAGATATTGATCGATTTTATAATTGAAAAGGAGAATTTTACTTTGGGCTTGGTTAAATAACAGACAAGCGAACGCAAACCAACAGGGTTGGTCCTTAGAATTTACTACCCAAGGTTATAGTGTGAGTGGCACAGTTAGCTACTAATTCGAAAATACGTCAGCGCAAATTAAAATATTTCGCATTTCAAACTTTAAATGGAGAATACCAAAACTGGGTGCATTCAGTAAAATTTTAGCTAATTTTACCCATCATATAATATTTGTGATAAAATGTTTAGAAAAAGAAATCCGTACTTCAATTGTTCCACCAAAATCCTGCGTACATAAATATTGCAATTGTGATTATTGTGAATCACGAGTACACTTAAATCATGAGAAGTCACATATAATACACATTTCCAGAGACTGAGGATAGTGTTTTTTGAAACAGCAATGTAGGATAACGTTGTTTGTTTCTAATATAATTAAATGTCTTTACTTAAACATTATTATCAGTATGGACAATTTTCGACGTACCTTGACTTCTATGTCCCCGATTTTATTTGCTGCCCGAATAATCGGTCTGCCCACCATCGACGGGAAAATGTGTTCTGGAAAATTTGAGCCTGCATAGCCACACTTCACGAACTGCAAATACATAGAAAATTTGAATTACAAGTTAAGCTGGACATTTGCTTGATAGTAATCTGAAAAAATTAATTACGATTAAAGGAAACACCGCAAACGGTTTGACTTACCCCGGTACCATTATCACAGACAATGACTTTCCTGCCCTGGCTATCCATTTTGTTGTATATTAGGGAACTTTTTATGAGTAGATTTATTAAGTGAATAAAACGGATGTGAAAATAGGCGTCATGCACATGTATCTAATCGTTGGGCAACTGTTTCTCTAGACAATGAATTGGCAGTTCTCTTCTGATCCAGCAGCACCTAAAGATTCAAGACGAGACGAGAGCAACCATACATCCAGTTGTACGTTAAAGGAGTTGATATTTAGATGCTTGACCCGGAAAAGGTAGTTTTGATGACGGAGTAATCACTGTCGCCAATTACGAACCGACCTGGGGAAAGGCAGATAAGTTGTACATTCATTGCTCATTTTGTTTTAACAGGCAATCTCTCCACACCCGGTACATTGATATCATAATGACTATACTTTAGTGAATATTTTCACTCTTTGTCTATCATTCGTTACTACACGTTTACCTTTGCATTATAACGTCAAAAGTTACAATTATAAACAAAATTTCACTAAATTTGCTCAAGTCAAGACTCAAGACAATCTACCTAACACAATGCCCTCTGAATTAACAGGAACAATTTGAAGTTTGTTTTCTACTTGGTTAGTTTAATCATTTTAAACAGTTTCGTTAGCTTAATTCAGTACAAAAATAAAATAAAATATTCATATAGGAAAGATTAACAGTATTTACGTACCATTTTGACTGTTCACTACACAAAATCGGCAAGTTTTCCCTCATTAATTATCGCATTGTTTTGTCAAATGTACGGAAGAGTTACCACACCAGTAAACAAACCCAATTCGCCAACTATTGAGTGACTAATGTCTAATTTTCCTTATAATCTATTTTACAAAAACTTGGGAGTCGGCACTCGCACTACTTGAACTGCTTTGGATTTTATGCACAGAGTTTATGCTGTACTGCTGGTGGTCTCGTTCTGTCTCCTTATCTCAGAGATTTCAGATTTCATGAAATGTACACAAAATCCAATCACACCTTCTATACTATTATGTCATGCATTTCTGTCAGATTACCACATAGGATAATACACTCTCATTCATAATATTTTACTGTTGTCTCTGATTATGTTTGTTTCGTTGTTTTCTTGAACGAATTGTAATATGCATGAATGAGTTGTCTCATAGTACCATCACCATCATCATTAATATCTCATGCAGCAAGAAACCTTCTTCTACACACCGGACCGGATGTGGAAGAAAACTTTTTAACTTTTGACAAGACAAGAGAGATGTCTGTGTGAAGCAGCTCTACAAAGAACAACTAGCAGCACAACCATAAAAACCACTTCAATTTCAGTACCTACCTATTTACTACACATGAAGATATACGCTGATGAAGTTTTTCACTGCAAAACTAAATGGTTTAAATATGTGCGTATAATATTTATGTGTTCAAGTTTATGTAAGTAGTATATAGATTCAAATAGACCCTAAAAACTAAAAGCTAGAATGAACAACTCATCTCATCCGTCCATGGTTTGCTTGATTTAAGCTTTAATAAAAACTATCTTCCTTTCATGTTTACACACAATACTGATAATAGAAATTTACTTTGTGCCTATGTAATATATTTATTACTCCCTATATTTCCAGCACAGTCTAAATCATTAATACGTACGTAGAGTATTTTTCAGGAATATTATGTTAGTTTATGCATCTACACCGCATTGATATCTTTCATAAATATGTATTGTTAGGTATTAGCGGTGGTGTGAAAAGGGTTAAACATGAGTAAAACAAAATGCAAGTCAAAAGTGACGATGATAACAAGGTTTTATACAAACCAGAGTAGTTTATACAATGTTTTAAAATATAAGTGGAGTAGCACCACGCTGGAAGTCTGAATAACCTCTAGCTATGCTTTTTATACGATTTTCTGTATACCAAACCAACTACCAAGTTCTCACAGAGCTCCTTTTCAGCTTTGGGTTTGGGATAGTGTTTTACTTGAGTATATCCACAATATTTTATACATTTAAAATATCGTACTATACCGGTTTGACGTTCGCTCTGTAGAATCAACCCATCTACAGACATGGTGCAAAGCGGTGCGGTTGGATTGAAATGTGGATGTGGAGCTCCGTAGTAGCTGTTTGTTAAACCTGAAAAACATGGACCTGTAAAGAAAAATATCGTGTGAAATTCATAAAGCTTTACAGCAAACTCCAGCTATGTTTGCATGAAGAAACCATTTCCCTTCTAAACCTGGGCATTTTTGTTAAGTTTGCTGTTACGAGGAAAGATGGTACTCCTATGAAAAAATATGTTTTATCCATCCATTGTCCACCGGCAACGCTGTATGAAAGTTGAGAATTCCCTCAGCTGCAATATTAGGTGATGTTCTTTGATCCATTTAAATTTGAAAAGATGAAAATCTTGTCTCTGTCTTGTGTTTGACATTAGGTAA
>JAQFYG010003119.1:0-13132 GCA_034694325.1 Entomobrya corticalis
TGTGCTTCAGTTCTTTCTTCAAATCTCCAATCTGATCTTGACAAGCATAATGGTCAACGTCATCAGCCATACGTCTTGTTTCCATATCTTTTATCGGTTTTATCCTATCTTCTCGTAGTTGGGATGACTCACCAGGGTTTTTTGAATTGCCAAATATAACATTCAACAAATCTCCATCTTCAAAGGAATTTAGGCTTGTTTGATTATCTGGAGCACTCACTACCGTTTCCGGATTGGGAATAGCATCAAGAATAAGGTTGCCTTGGTTGGAGTTGGATTTCTTTTCATGTTCTCCAGAAGTTATTCTGCCCTTTCTAGTTTCCAACGGTACGTCAGTACGGCCATCGGATGCTTGCTGAACACCTTGGTTCTAAATAAAAACAGCATCATTTAAAACTGTATTCCAAGTAGTATTAATGATTAACTTAAACTGCTTCTTATAAAATAGATTGATTTTGTATCTTACCATAGCTTTGCCCGATTCGAGCAACTTGGACTCTAGGCTTTTAATCTTCTCCTCCATGTCATTGACTTTATCATTCTTGGCTTTATACTGTTGATTCTCAGCCTGAACGCCGCAAAGTTGACTCTTCAAAATCCGATTCTTTTCATTTAACTCCTCCACAAGTTCCTCCATTTTCCTTTTGGTCTGAACAGAGTGATTTGGAGGAATTTCACTGGCTTCAACGGCATTTGGGCTTAAGCTGACATCTTCTTCACTACTTCTGCCGTACTTGATTGTATTTGTTTCCGGATCAATGATACTGCTGGCTTGATTTTCGCCGACGCCTGCCATCTCGGGGTTATCATCTTGAAACAAAGCGTCCTTAGGTTCATTCTTCTGTTGACTGCCGTCATTATTTGGAAAATCCGCTTCATCCTTCACTACGGCTTCATTTTCAGCTTCACTTAACTCCTGTTCGTCGTGAGAGGTCACAAGCCCAGTGATCTCCTCCGCCTTTACCCCAGTTGAATCTTCCTCATTCGCCTCCAATTTGATTTTCCTCCTGGAGGCATCCACAATTATATCATTTCTCCTAATTACCTTACGTGGTTCAAACAGACGCTTTTGGCGTTCTTGTTGCTTCTTGTATTTCTTCGTTTTCTGCTCATCTTGAACTTGCTTCCGGGTCTTCATTATAATCAATTAATTCCGCTAACAGCTCCAAAACTGACAGATCGAATGGCAGGTACCAGCCACGAGCATTCAAACGAGGTGAATCTGAAAGCACAACAGAAACTTTATTTGAATCTTACTTCATTTGCTGTTTGTTATCATTTCATAAGTTAAGTTTCATCATAAGTTATATTTTTAATGAGTTACCTTTTATGATTTAAGTTGATTTTTTTGAATGACAGATCAAAGCTTTAATCTTTTGGCAAGCGAGTCTCAGAACACAGACAACAGACACAAAAAATGATTACAATTTAAAGTAGATTCAAATTTTTCTATTTGAATTCTTTTAATTAAACAATTAAACAACGGTTAATTAATAAAAAATAATAAGCCAGCCAGAAGACTTGAGAAAAGGAAACTGATGAACAGGTCAACAGGAGCAAGCAAGGCACAACAACAACAAACCCAACTGATTTCCTTTTCCTGTTTACTTCACAGCAAAGCATGCAGTGCAACTGGTTGCCGGAATAAAAATATCCGGAATGGGGCATCGCGAGCAAATGAAAAGCAATGTATTTAGATAGAGTCTCAACTCTCCCCCAACCTCTCCCAATATTTACGCTTGCTGCTTAGTGCTATCATCATCTGTTCACCTTCAGAATTTAGTATTGAATGGCCAGCAAAGCCAACTCTTGTTTTCTGTTTACATTTAAGTATTGACTTGGATTAAATTAAATAATTCTCACTTAAAATTACTCTATTAAACGACAAGTTTTTGGTGATTCGAATAAAAACAGTTGTTATATTTATCGCAAGTTTTCGTATTTAAAAGTCTAAATACTTAAATTCTAATCAAAGTTGACTTCAAATTTTTTAACTTAATAGCTTGACTTGTGACTTGATTGTTACTTCTTTGATTGTCAATCGTTGTTATTCCAGCGTGGTTCTGACTCTGTTCCATCTCAGTATTCTCCCACCTTGTTACTTAACTAACTTGTAACTTGTAAATTTAATTAACTAGCGATTGACTCGTTCCTTTAGAACTTTACGGTTTACATAATTTGTAATTAAACTGAATTGTAATTTTTTAATAACATATAATTGTCATTCATATAATTACAATGTCATTTTGTGAACTTTAATTCAGCGATCGAAGATGTTGGCTGGGACTGAGGAAAGCTGTCAGTTATGTCTGCGTCCGATAGACCAGTCGGATTTCAATTTGGGATGGCACTCCGCCAGGCAAGGAAGGAATGTTACTCGGAAGTCGGTGAGCCATCTGTGGAGCTACTTGTACCATCAAAATGTCCGAGAGTGCTTTCCCGTATCGACTGCATCCGGTGTCAATGAGAATGAACTTTCAAAGGAATTGGGACTTCCGAAATTGACATTCTCGTTTTCAATGGGTGGACCTGCTGCAGTTAATGCCAATGATAAGAACGCAGCCTGTTCAGTGATAATGTGTGAGGAGTGTTGTGCAGAGTTCGAGAAGTTGGACCTCCTCCACATACAGCTTGAGAGAGTCAAGAAGTCGGTTGAACACCAGGTTTTGAACATCAACAACCGCATTCGTGCAAGGAACAACTCCATTCCATCTGTACTGTCCGGACCTGCACGGAACCTGGAAATGTCGTTTGGCGGATCCACAATCGGGAAAGAAAACGTTTCAAGAGCTTTGCGTTTTCTTAGTCAGCTGTGCGGTGATGAACACCCATCTCCTTCAACGTCAAATTGTTCTACTGTTCCCGTTATAGGGGAAAGAGGTTTGTCTTTATCTTCAATTACACCATCTACATTTAAACACACGTATTTTAACAATTTCATATGCAAATTAACATATAACACATTTTCTTTTATTACATTTTTAGAAGCTGAACCCATTCAGGGCGAAGAGTTATTTCAGCAGTTTCAGACAATCAAGTTAGAAGATTCGTCGATTTCATCGAATATCATGAACCCTTCTATTGAGCCAGGGAACACTATTACCCCTGGGGGCACCGTGAGTGGGACAGAATCTTCCTTTTATACGGCTGCATCGAACGCTAGACGATTTATAATGGAAATGGATATGGAAAATGCAGAGTATCACACGCAAGTATTCAAACTAGACCCGGAACCAGAAACCACTGAGACCCCAGCTGTTAAGAACTACGAAGACGCAACGCCTCCGAAGGCGAACTCCTTGAAAACCCGATGCCGAAAACTTGCCTCAAAGAATGCCGTTCGTACAGAACGCAACAGTTTACAGCGAAGACAACCCTTTTCTGTACCAGATCCAGAATTGGCAGATCTTGGTGAAGAGGTCATAGCTGCTCCTAGAAACACGAGTAAGTGTTCCATCAGAAAACCGCAAGGTCAAAAAATGAAGACGGATTACAAATGTACAGTTTGCGGTAGGGTCTTTATGACAAAAATCGATTTTACTCGCCACATAAGAACGCATACAGGTGAAAAACCTTTCCAGTGTGGCATTTGTTACAAACAATTTGCCCTGAAATGGAATCTTCAGGTTCATTTTGCGGTGCATTCTGAAGAACGACCTTTCAAATGCGACATTTGTGATTTTGCATTCGCCCGAAAATCTCACCTTACTCGCCATTATAAAAACCTGCATTCCAAGCAAAAATGTTAGTGTGCATGCAAATACGACTAAAAATAAAATTGTGAAAGAGTTTAATTTAAATTTATTAATAAATTGGAAATGCAATAAATAATTTTAAAAATGAATCATCGTCGACTTTCTTAACCTCCTATTTAATGTTTAAGTATGAAATTAATTCATTTATTCATTTGTTTTTTCCATGTAAATATATAGTTGAATTTAAATGTGAATGGTCGACTGGTGTCTAGCATGATTGAGAACCCCCTATTTTATTTTACCCAGTAAGTAAATATGCATTATAGGATAAGTCATTTCATAGGGCAGAGCAAGCTACAAAATTATTTTGTGGGAAAAGTGTGAAGGCGAATTAATCTACGGCATAAATCGTTTTGCTGCAAAAATGCAGTTGCTCCTATTCTCCTTTTACATCAGTGCTGGTGCTGGTATTGGCTTCTTAAGGATTTTTGATAAATGATAATTAAAGATTGCTCGACGAGAACAGGGAAACCTCCGAACAATTTAATATTTTAGTTAATTGCATATTAATTATTGCACGAGACTGCTGATCTTGGCATCGGTATCGAATGCACTAGTCAGTATGCAAACGCGGTAGCTGACCATTCCCCATTAAACTTATCTCCTTTCTCCCCTTCGAACTAAAGGTAATTAATCATGTATCTATTAAATTTAGGCATACAATTACTCGCCCCTGTTTTATGACTTGTTTGGCCCTGAAATTTGCGTAAAACTGTCCTGTTGCTCGAAAAATAATTATTTCTGACCAAGTAAGTCATTTATCTGACCAAGTTAGGTGTTAAGAAAAATTGTACGTGGAAAATAGTCCTCATGATGTTATGCAGGTAAAAAAGACAAAGCTCAGTTAAACAATGAAAAATGTACCGTACGGATCATAAAAATGGGGTCTGATTAAGAAATGGATTGTGAATTTGAACATTTATTTTAACTGTTCGATAGAGACTGAAATGATTTTAAACGAGAAGGGTGTAAATCCTGAGAGGCAACTACCGAAAGCACCGAAAATTTGTTGGAGTAAGCTCCTCTGCTTTCCTTCAACTTCTGGTTTCAACTCTTCATCCCAACCAATTGCGCTTTTCTAGACTTCTTGTAGTAGCATTCTTCCTCTTGCTATAAGATGAGCGATGAATCCTAGTGGGTCGAACAAGCTCATGATAAGCTTTAGCAGTTCTCTTTTTGTAGGGACTTTCTCACCCGATACAATTATTTTCGGATCTATGCAACCAAATGTCTTAAACTTGAAACAGTCAGCTTTCGGGTCCCAGTTAAGACCAAGTACACGCTCTAGCTTATCTTTCTTAACCGATAGAAGCGGACTTCTGACATCAGACTGTTTTCCCGGCGCAACTTTCTTCAATTTTTCTGGATCGTTGCACAGCCATCCTCGAATTTTGAACCCACCACGTCGATGAATCCCTCGAACATCTTGAATCCTCTTTACTGCCTCATCTGATGTCTGACAACTGTCCAGGTAATCATCCACGTAACAGCGATTGTGGATTGCATCTACTGCTTCCGGAAACTGTTCTTGGAATTCTTTGGCATTCCGGTTCTTGATCCACTGTGCTTGGTACGGAGAACTGACTGCACCAAACACCATGACGTCCATGACGTACTCTTTTGGAGGATTACTCCGGTCCATCCCCCTCCACAGGAAACGTAACGCAGATACGTCTTCCTGTTGTATCTCCTTTCGACGAAACTTGAGAAGAACGTTAATGAGCTGGCTTAGTAGATCAGGTCCTTGAATAAGAGCGTCGTTTAGACTAGTACCGTACATCTTGGCGGCACAGTCAAACACTAGTCGTATTTTCCCGGGCTTATCGGGATTGACACCAAAATGAGGGAGATAACAAGCACGACTGTTGTCTACTGCTTCTTCTTCTTTGGTGAGTCTTCGGCAACATCCCTTCTTCTTGTACTCATCAATCTTTTCACAGTACAGCTTGGCAAATTCCTTATCCTTATCCATATTCTTCTCCAAGGTCTTTAGTCTTCTGAAACCTGCTGACTTGCTTTCGGGCAGCATCAGGTCATCAGACTTCCATAACATTCCTGTCTGCCAACGATCACCAACTTTGACTGAAGTCCTTTCCATGATGTCTTCAGCCTGCTAATTTTCCTTTGACTGCGGCAACTTTTTGCAGTTCACGACTCCAGGTGATTCGATTCGGAACTGCTCTTTTACCAAATCATGTAGCAGTTGATCCGGATCAGCCTCCACGTTAACAAGTGACACATGCGGTATCTTAACTTTAGATGTCATCCCGTTATGTCCATAATTACCCTATCCGAGATATGTCCAACTATGTATTGGTGTGCCTCTGGGACCTTCTACCAACTTTCTTTCAATGATGAGTCAGGCGTAGTCTTGACCGATGATGATAGATGGTCGACGAGTGTGTGGTTCTGGATATCGAACGTCTTCTAAGTGCTTCCACTTTTTAAAGATCTTGTTACTGGAGATTGGATCGACAGGAAGCATCAGATTCTTCTTCGTACGAATGTTGGTCAATTCGTACTCTTCATCTTCGTTTACTCCCCGTATCTTCAATGAGACTATTCTTGAAGTCTCATCACGTTCCTGCTTCCCTCCAATCCAGTTCAAGCACAACGGTTGCATTTTCCCGTCGCCACCGATAGCGTCTTCGTCGTCGTTGTCGCACATGGTAGTTGATAAACACAGATCAAGATGCGCGTTGGCATTAATCTTCCCTTTTGCACCAGTGAGCATAACGGATACTATCAACATGTAAACCCGCGTCCATGTCCTTTTGACTTGGACGTTGGACACAACAGCTATTACTTCGGTCTCCTCCTTTTCAGTTGGCTTCGTATACACTTTCCCGTCTCCGTTGTCTTTCTTCGATTTATAATGTAAGAATGGATGGTGATCCATCTCACATCCGCTTCTACCAAACTTCTTCGGATTAGGACACTTCTGCTTTGAATGCCCTTTCTCCAGACAGCTGAAGCAGCCACGTAGCTTCTTCATTGGTTCGTACCACTCCTTGGTGTCCATCTTCTTAAACTTTGGGCAGGACGGTAATATATGAGCCTCACGGCATTCCAGATGACACCGCAATTCGGTGACCACCATGCAGCATTCCTTCTTCGATCGCTTCGAGTAAGAGGCACTTACGTCACATACGTAAGCTGCGGGATTGGACACTTCATCCAGGAAAAATGAGAGTTCCTTGAGATCTGCTTCCTTTCCTGTCTTCACAACTTGCCTTCCCCATTCCAATTGAAGGTTGGATGTCAGTTTCTTCCTAAATTCTTCGACCAGCTGTGGATAGTTCAGGTACCACGGAAGCTTTAGGGACACCGCCGTTGCAAAAAAGTTTTTTACAGTTATGGAGAAATCCACTAATGCCTGGAAATCCCCATCAGCCGATGTATGTGCCTTCTGAGATTTTTCCAGCATCTTCTCAATGGTGAGCTCTGGACGCCCAAATCGCTTCTTCAAAACATCTATGATGTCGTTCAGATTGCAAGCTGAACAGAGCATCGAGACGAAACAATCGTTTGCTTTCCCCTTAAATGCCTTTTGCAGTCTGATTAGGTCGGAGAATCCACAGATTTTTCGACTGTTCAAACCTTGTGATGAACATCGACCATTCTTCAGGATTTCTATGAAACTCCGTTAGGTGTTTCGCTCCAGTCTGCCTCGCCACAAATGTCTTTGGGACGTCAAATCATCGTTGGAGCAAACAGATTGAAGCACGTTTTTCATAGCTTCGGCTAACGAATGCGCCATCTTCTGAAGATTACTGGTGTCTTCTTGAGATTGGGTGAAGGCTGGACCATTGACAAACACTGGGTTGGGAACATCGACCGTATTGGCGCTCGGCACGTTCCGTTGATGGAAACAACTCCTGTACCTGATCTCTACTCCAGTTGCTGTTTTGCACCCATTCCGCCACGTCTGGCTTTCCTCGTGGAAGACCGAAGATCACAGCTGACCTTGTGTCATCTTGATCCTCTTCTTCGCCACCTTATTTCTAAGCTCCAGCATTTCAACAGCGCCTCCTGGCGCTCTTCTTTAGCCTTCAGCCTTTCGTCAAGTACCTCCTGTCTTGCTTGTTCTTCTGCCTTCCGGATTCGGATCGGTCTCTGTTTTTGCTAAATTGCTTCAAATTGCATTTTTGTTTGCATTGTGCTTCGAGACAATAATGAGCGGCTTGACTTTGCGGATGACGATTGATGATGAGAACGTACACTTCCATCTTGATCCAAAACGCTTACTTCCGGTTGAACAGGTATAGGTGCATTTGCTCCCGAACCGCTTTGTTGCTGTTCAACTGACTGCTGTACGTTGTTACTACCGACCGCACAACTGTGACCGATACTTTCCATCACTGCATCAAATGCCTCCTGTGAAGTAAAGTTATCAGAGGCAAACAGATTCTCCCCTGTAGCAGCACTTGCTCTCGTATCTGGCGTCGTCTTCCAATTTCACATATTCAATTTAGCACAATGAACTTGTTCCACAGCACTAATTCACTTTTACGTCAAAAAACCACTTATGACGAAGCTCAGTTGATGTCAGGATGCAAGAAGATTATCATTTAAATGAAGCAAAGCAAGATATTAAACTTTAAGAAACAATTAACTTTATTCTACCGCAAGATTATACGTACAATCAATTTAATACCAGAACGAACAACATATATTTATTTTACAAGACTTGAGACTTAGGACTTACGATCGGCAACTGACTTAAGACGACTACTAAAAGTACCAACTCTATGAACTTAGCTCTATTTCCATTTTAAAAGCATTTACAATTATCCCTAATTATCTACTGCTACTGCGTGGTGAGGTAAACAAAATGTAACAGTGACAACGCTAAACTACACGCACTTCACTACAAATATATTCTCCCGGCGCCAACGGGAAATCAAAATACTTTACAACTAAATGCACTAAAATTAACTTATTTTCCCAGCGCCGATGGGAAACCTACCAAAAATATTGACTAATTTATCTGACTCCATAACACATACGTTGTTTGATCGCAATTTTCTTTCACTTCTGCTTGATACAACTTTCGAATATATACCTTATTCGAATATTCGTTGAATTTGTTCCTGTAGACAGTGGCAAAGTCGGGTTTTAGGTACATTCTCTGTTCAGCTTTTGTCAGTCTTGATAAGGCTTCGTTGAAACCGTTGCTCGAAAAGGACTTGTCGCTCTTCCAGAGATGTCCTATCTCCCATCGTCCATCCTTATGCTGCTTTGTGGTTTTCTCCATGATATCCATCGCTGTTTTGTCTTCTCTGGAGTGCCCATATTCGTGATCTGATGACGTGATGAAATCGTCAAATTAAACGACTCATTTACCATGTCATGTAGCACTTTATCCAGGGAATATCCACCAACGAAAAATCCTACTTCAGTCTCATTTACGTCAGTTAGCTTTCCCTGCATGACCCATCCAAGGATCGTTCGCATTTAAACAGGTTCTTCTGGAGTGCTGTAAAGGATATCTCTATGCATTAGAAGAAATCCGTGATCGCCTCCAATGACGAGTTCGGGTTTGACCTTGATGAGTGAAGGTCCCTTGTAGCAGCGGAGATGTGGCCATTTCTTCTTTGCTTACTCTACATCGAGTGTGTACTCTCGTAGCTCGATGTTCTTCACCGTGACTGCTACAGTGATTTGCCACATCCTGGCATGCCAAAATTTTCCGCCAACTTCGAAGTTGACTTTCTTTGAGCCTTCCTCCTTGACAATGGCTCCACTCATTGTGTGGTACGAGTAGGGATGGAACTCCGCAGCCAACTTCAGATATTTAGCCAGTTTCTCTAGAAGCAAAGTCCTTGAGGCACAGTAATCCAGCATGGCAAAGCAGATTCTCCTTCTGCTCCCGTTGCCCCTGAGACTCACAAGATCAACGAGCAGCGGACCGTCCGTCCCTTTGATGATGGAATCCAAAAGGGCTATGACTCCATCAGGTTTCTTGTCATCCCGCTGGTCTTCTTTTTTGCTATTATCGGCATCATCAGGAGAGGGATCCTTCCGCTTTCTTATATGTGGTATGGAGTGAAGAAGGGGATGGTGTCTCCCTGTACAGCCGTCCTTCCTACAATATTGAGCATCCTAGCATGTGGCAGTAATATGCCCTTGCTTGAGGCAGTAGAAGCAGACCCGTGCCTCCTTGACCAGTTTCCATCGCTCATTCATATATTTTTTCTATAGTGACCAGCAAGAATCTATGCGGTGATTCTTTGCTCGGCATACTTGGCAGCTCTTTTTCGCGGTACGCGGTACGCGGTTTTCCTTCACCTTCGATGACATTGACGGATCCACGGGGCTTGGTCTTCTTTCAAGATTTCCTTTCTTCCTCCTTCTTCTCGTTAGAGGCACCCACAGTTGGTTTTAGCTGAAGTAATGCAACTCTCACTGGCTTATTGACCCACACTGCGAATGTCTTCAAGTTGCTTCTACGTTGGCATCAGCAGCTAAGTAACTGAACCACTTGACCCTCAGGAGGCCTGGTAGCTTATCTGCCAACTCCCGTGCAAATGGTGTGCTTGCCATGTAGCCATCTTCTATGTACGATGCCACGTTTGTCACTTAGTTCTCTAAAGCTGTCCCAAAGTCAACGATGGTCCCTTGATTGGAGTAATCTGGCTTTTCACAACATCTGAATATTTTGATGAGATGCTCCAGTATAAACTCTGGTCGCCCAAAGCGTAATGCTCCACTGCTGATTTGGCGTCACCATTTAACGCCGTTTGAAGCCACTGCAATTTTTCTCCATCGTCAAAGTGGTATCGCAATGTTGTCCTATCATAGGAAGCCTTAAAGTTGCTTCAACCCATCCTTTGGGTTGCCCGCAAATTCTGGCAGTTTCTGGTCGTAGAAGCTTCCTGTTGCTTTCTGCATCATCAAAAGCTGTGACTGCATAAGCTGCATCAGTAAAGTATCTTTGTCTGGGACAGCACCTGGAGTTGTTGAAATGTCGTTGCTGTTGGAGTGGGAGGACCTTGCGTTGTGTTTACAGTTGTAACCGTTGCTGCAGGTGGCTGGGATGTTTGTGTCACAATTGTTGCTGTAGTTTGAGGAGGTCGTTGTTGGATCACTACCGTTGATGATTGAAGCTAAATTGCTGCCGGTGATGATTGAGGCTAATTCGTTGCTGCTGATGATTGAGGCTGAGTTGCTGCTGATGATGATTGAAGCTGAGTCGCTGCTGCAGATAATTGAGTCGTTTGTGTGACAGTGATCACTGGAGGCTGTGAAGTTGTCAGGTTGGGACTGGACACTGCTACATTGCTCTCTGAAAACTTCTTCTCTTGGCTATCTGGTTTGGAATTCCAAATTCCAGTTTGAAGATCCACATCCTCAATTTTCTCCTCGAGACCATGTCGTAATGCCAGCAGTTTATCCTCCATTTCTAGATCCAGCTTCTTCAGCGATTTTTCACTGCTGCGACGACTCCCTCTAGTGGACATAATTGGTGACATAACTATCTTTGGGGTAGTAATTCGCTGTTCCAGCAGCACCTTCAATTTGACCTCCAGTTTCTCCAAATATCTCTTCTCTTCGTCGATTACCTTGTCAGCTTCTTGAAAATCTTTCACAGCTGCTCCGCGTTGGGCTGATAACGCACGGCCATCCGAGGAAGGGGACTTTGCTAATTCCTGTTGAGTTTCATGGGCGGTATTCTTCTTGACTTTAGCCGCTTCGATGAGTTCCTTCGTCTTCTTAATCTCCGCGTCCAACTCCGGAAGAGTCCACACTTGTTCTTCTGTCATGGTTGATTACTTTCGACACGATGACGTAATTTCTAATCACTGATATAAGTTAGCTGCTACTGACAATTTCCGAGTTTAACGGCACCAGAATGTTGGGGGGTTCAGTTAATTCAGCTTAAATAACGACAACTGAATAACTGAAGGTATTTCGTTTTTGCCCTCTCGTTCACTAGCTAGTTATCAGTGATTTAATGGATGATGATCGCCTATCTATTCTCAAAACTAATCCTTTATCGATGCCTTTTCACGGTTAAATAATAGTCAACTAGACTCGTGCTTGACCTACACAATAATTCTTTAACTGCTGCGCTCTGGGAGTTAATTTTAATAATAATTGTCAATTTATCAGCACAACTTTCACCATTAAAATATTCAATTCACAATTAACGTTTTAGGCGAGATTACAGGAATTAAATTTCTACACGAAGTATTGCTACTTGCTTTGGAGGACGACAGAAGACAACTACTGAATTGATTTTGGAGAGAAGCTCCATACAAAAAATGTATTCAGACATGAAAACGTACACATGACGAAATATTATGAAGCAAGACAAGCAGTCTCGGGCGAGACTTAATGCGTTCACACAAACTTCTAGAACAAATTAACGCAAAGTCATACATTTGTAAAAGCCTCACTCTCACAAAACTCCATCAATATGCATAAAGTACAGTTGAGTTTAATAAATTAGTTTTAATTCTAAAATAGCACTTAAACATAATTAAATTTTTACAATCTGTTTTTCTAAAATATGGAATAGCTTTTGTCGATTGTCAAGACACTCAAGTTTCAGTGAAAGCAACAAACAAAATGCAAAAGTTGCCTTATTATAGCAATTATAGGCAGATATGCTAATCAAAGCTGTAAACTCATATACTATGCGTCATATAATATACAGTGTTTACAGTATATGTCTCTGTTCACATAAATACTGTAAACATGTTATTTGTTTGTCGCGACAATAGCTTATTAGTTTTTCAAAAGCTATTAATATGCACACATAATTATTTTACTTCCTGTTATTGTTTTTTGCGATGCCAAGTGTACATTAAAAAGAGTTCTGGCGCCAGACAATTTAATTTCCTCTAAGCTGTCTCAATAACAATAACATTATCCTTCCAGTCAACATCAGACGTGACAACTGTGAGGATTTATAGGGAAAAATGTCTGAATTTTTAGTAGAAAATATAATTTGCAAAGTATCAATATTTTGAATAACTTGTTGAATTATAGTAAAATTTGGTAATCGTTACAAGGCCTTGTTTCTATAAAATGAAGATAATGCACATTTTAGTCTGCTGTTTGTTTCTACGTTTGGTCGTCGCTCAAGAACATTTAAATGTCACATTCTATTCAAGTTTTTTTCCAGATAAGTATAAAAGTTCAACATTTGAAAATAGTATGGATATTGCTGAATATATTGCCTGGCTGAAGGCATTTAAATGCCTAATTTTATTTGACAACTTTCAAAATCACGACATTGCTGCGCCAACATTTCCCATTCTCTTACGAGCATATGACCTGGGAAGGACACGATACTTGATCTGGAAACCAAGAGAACTAAAGCACTTGAATAAATCAGCCTGCGCAAGTGACTGTCCATTCTCTAAATT
>JAQFYG010003120.1:0-13131 GCA_034694325.1 Entomobrya corticalis
TCTAAATGAAGATGCAATAAAAATGTAAGTGCAAAATTCATGCAACAATTGGCACGAGAGACGAGTCGAGTGACAAAGTGACAAGTCACAACAACAACAACACAAAAGTCAGCACAGCAGTAGCAGTCCCACAGGCCACAGATCATCTGTTTTTGGTTTTTGCCAACTTTTTGCTTTCTTTGCCATTTTTGAATCTCGTCTTTGCCGCAAATTTGGTGGGACAAGTTGAGACAAATGTTCTCATACTTATTGTTCATACGTCAAGGTCAAGAGCATCGAGCAGCTGCGCTGCACTGCCAACTGCAGCTTTTGGCTTTCGCATTTCGCAATCAAAACAAAAAGATAGACACGTCAGACGTGAGTTAATTTTAATATGCTGCTTAGTTTGTAAATTTGAACCTATTATTATGCAGCTTAATGGTTGATAGTTAAATGTTGAAGTTGTTACGTTTATTAGTAAAATGTTAATTTGAATTATAAAAACAAATTAAGTTAAAAGGTCATAAGTTGTACGTTTATTCATCTTGCAACAAATCGGATACAGAGAGCAGCAAAGACACTACTACTACTATAAAGGCAGCGTAAAATAAAAAAGACGAAACTAGAAAAGATAAAAGGTTAAAGGTCAAGGTTGAAGGCGGGCGATGGTAAGGTAATTAACGGTAAATTTCTCTAATTTAATTAATTACTTAGTTATAATGTTGTGTTGTTTGTTGTCAGTTCGCCAGTTGTCGCCATGTCTCCAGAATCTTCCACGTGTTCTGGGAGTTTTTAACATGTAAAAGATAGGGATTTTCCCCTGATGTTCTGTAGGCTATACATTACGTATATCACAGAACCTTCATGTTCTGCGAGCCTGGCTCGCCAGCTCGGGAAGATTATGGAGGCATGGTTGTCGCATGTTGTACATTGTACAATGAAATTTTAATATTTTATTCATTAATTGTTGTTGTTTGATTCGTTTGATACATGATATGGAACAATTGGATGTATATAAGATTCATGATGCATTGAATTTTATTGTATGATTGTTGGACAGCTAAACTACCGTACCGTCAAGTGTCGATTTCTTTGAATCTGCTCATTAATGCTCAGTATTCATCTCTTATATTAACTTATTCATTGCTAAAAGCTAACGGATGACTGAAAAATACTTCAATTTTAAGTTTAGAAATACATCTCCTTCAGATGTAAGATATATTTTATAGAAAAATAAAAATAATCTTAGGTTTGACGGACACTTACCATCATTTGCGTTTTCAAACGTTTGTAAATAGCTTGATTATTGTTAATTAAGTTTAGATTTTAAGATAAACAAGCAGTAATACATCTTGAAATTTTCCTTTTTTTTGCGTTTTTGCAGCTATTATTCGTCGGTCGATATTCGACAAGCGACAAGGAAAACGAGTGGATTTTCATGAAGAATTTGAAAACGCCAACAACGAGGGAATAGATCTGGAAAAGCAACACAATTTGAAAAAATTATGGGTCCAGTAGCTTACAAAAATTGTTCTGATTTACAAGAGGAGGGGGAGGAGGAGATGGATCAGGACGGGGATACCACCGCCACCGCTGCTGATGAAACTCCTGAATCTTCTTCAGCCTCATCTTCAGAACCTGAAATTGTCACTGCACCAGTTATTCCCGTTGACTCTGAAACAGTTGAGAAGAAAACTCCGCGCGCCAGAATTAGAACCTATTACACTCGAGCCTCCTCCAAAAATATTTCCTCCATCTCTACACCATTATTCTCCTCACCGTCTGCAGTGCCCGTTTCTCCACCCAGAAGCCATCAAGATAATGACACAACTCCCACCACCTCCTCCACTTGTTCACTATCCCACACTCAAAAAAAGCGTCTAAATTCCATGCCACCGAACGACTTATCCTCAACAGAACCCGTTGTAACTACAACCGCGGCCGCGGCCGTTACAAATCTCGAGCCTACATCATCTTCAGAACCTGAAAGTTCCACTTCCACTACTGTACCAGTTACTCCCGTTGACTCTGATCCTGCACCAAATCTCAACGAACACGAAAACATCATGGAGGACTCTCCACACGTCAGAACATATAACACTCGAGCCTCCTCAAAAAACAAAAATATTTCCACCATCTCAACACCCTTCTCCTCCTCATCTTCAGCAGAATCAGTTGTTCCATCTACAAGTCGTTACAATGGAGGTACTACTGGGACCCCCACCACCTCCTCAACTGATTCATTATCCTCCGCTGGAAAAAGACGCGCTTCCCGAAGGACGGAACTGAGGAATATTCCATCTTCCCCATCCAAATCCAAGCATCCCCGACAAAAGGGAAACTTCAGCTCCGCCGTCCCCTACATTCCCATGTATTCCAAGCTCAAAAACAAAACCCAAAAGGAGCACGCAGTTGACGAAACTAAAGTCAGTCAAGGCTTTTATTGCCTGTGCGAATTGTCATTTCTGAATAAGTACCGCTTAGCCTGGCACATCAGGTACTTCAATGGAGAAGCCAAGTTCCAATGTGAAAAATGCCCTTTGCGGTTCGTGTTCTTTAGTCTTCTGAAGCAACACATGAGCGATTGCCATAAAATAAAAGTAGCTCAGAATAAAGTCGGATGTGGGGATTGTGGTACTGTTCTAGAAAATCGAGAAGAATGGAAGGCACATCGTCAAACCATGCAGTAATTTTTTAATTTAAAATAATCATAATTTAATTCTTTCAAACCCAAATAATTTATATAATGAATTTAATTTAATTGATATTTTTTTTCGTAAAATCTCAAGCTTCAAGGATTGTGGAGTCAGCCAAGACCACTCTCCAGATGCGTCTGATGATTCGGGCCTCAAGTGCATCTGTGGAAAGTACTTCCCTACTAAAAAGAAGTTGAGCACCCACATTATTTTCTTCAGATACATTCAGAAGAAAAAGCCAAGATTAAGAGCCGACAACACACGACCCGCCTCCTTAACACCAACTCAAATTCAACGAGCAGAGTCCGACTCATCTGATCCAGTGGCCGCCGCCGTTCGAGCAAAACGCCGTGAAAGGAGGTTGAAACTAAAAACTACTCCATCCTCAACTCATCCTCGACAGATTGGAAACAATAGTTCAGCTATTCCCTACGTTCCCAAACATTCCAAGATAAAGAACTGGACGCCAAAGGAGCATGCAATTGACGAGACTAAGTTGGAGGAAGGATTTTACTGTGTGTGCGAAAAAACATTCGCAAACGAGTTTTATCTCAAGCAACACGTCAAGTACTTTAATGGAGATCCCAAGTTCCAATGTGAAGAATGCCCTTTACGTTTCTTATCACTTTGTTTTTTGAAGTCGCATATGCTGACCTGCCACAAAATTAAAATGGCCGGCAATACGGTGGGATGTGGGGAATGTGGTGCCATTTGTAAGGATCAAGAAGATTGGAAGGCACATCGTCTGGCTTCGCAGTAATAAAAAAAATCAATTTTATCGATTTAACTGAGTAAAAGTAATAAGTAATAAGCGAATTTTAAAGTACAATGGTTTTTTCCAGTATCAAGGATTCCGGTGCCGGCCTTAGACATGCTCCAGATGAATCTGAAGATTCTGGATGGAAATGTTTGTGTGGAAAATACTTCAGTACCAAAATGAATATGGACAGCCATATTCGGAACTACATGAACCCCCACGACTTCAAATGTGCGCACTGTGTTCGAACCTTCAAGTCTGTCAATCGAGTGCAGAGCCACTCCAGAAATGTTCACAAGAAACTATCATTCCCGAAAGGAACCATAGGATGCGGCATCTGCGGGGAGCTCTTTACTGTTCGAAAACAGCATGTTCAGCATATGGAGAAAGAGCAGTATGGAAAACATTTTTAAAATAACTTAAATTTTTAAATAAAAAGTAATTAGTCTTGATTAACTAAATCCCTTCTTGATTCTCAGTGGTGTTTTCCACACACCATCAGCGGAGAAAGCTGCGTTACCTCCCAGAGAACACGCTCCTCAAGAGATGTCACCGGAAACAAAAAAGAAAAGTCCGCACCGATTTCTCCACCGCTGTGTGTGCGGGAATGCTTTTGTGAACGAGAAGCTCCTTAAACAGCACATTCGCGACAAGATTCACCGTGCCATCTTCAAGTGTCCTCACTGTCCTGTCGAGTACCGACTTAATGCAAGGCTTGTCAAGCATATTGCCAAGCATCATGACAAGGAGGAGTCCAAAACGTATGGATGCAAAAAGTGTGGAGAGACCTTTCCCAAGCAGGTTGACCTTCGACGACACCAGGACACCATACATGGGCGACCTCCACCGTCGAGAAAATTTAACAACTTGAAAAAATCCAAAAGTCAAGTTGGTGCTGAAGTAACTCCAGACATAGAGTAATAGCTCATTAGTTTCGGATTTTTCATTAAAAACATTTATCTTATTGTTGATGGTATTTAAGGTTAGTTTTGACTTTTGATATGCAAAATGGCATTAACCATTTCCTAGCTTTAGCTTCGTTTCTACTTTAATTTTTAAAATTGATAAGCTTATAATATGCAATTAGTCATTAGTCAGTATCGCAGTTTAAAGATGCAAATCGTTATTCGACATATTGTGTTTTTAGTAGTGTATCTGTTCGTATTTTGTATTTGTAATAAGAATATAATGAATATATTGTAGCTTTGAAAAATGTAAAATTTTCGTTTTCAGTCTTGTCCCGTTTATTTCAACAAAAAAAGATGCATAAAAACCAATATTTAGTTAAATAGCCAAACTTGTTTGGAAGTGAGGCAATGTCAAGAATTGGAGGAAATCATTTTTATACCGTCATATATCATGACAACGAATACTTAAATCTTAAATCACCAACTTAAAGCAATTTAATTTGAGTAAATGACACTTTATCGATGACAATGCTCTCTAACGATTACGTATTAGATTCAATACAGTTGACACGACAGTTAATTAAAAAATGTAACGTATTAAAAATATGCTGTATTTTTACCTTGATTATACGAGATGAATGGGATAGAATATGAAATTTGTAAAATGAGTGAAATTTTAAAGAATATGTCAGAATTCATGAAAAAATATATTTAAATTTTCTGGAGAGCGGTTAAGGAAAACAAAGAAAATGTCCAGTGGATTGTCCACCAATGTGTTATGCTTTTCAAAAATTAGAAATTATAGAGCAAATTAATATCTTTGACAGATTACAAATTAGATTCCAAAATATATCGTACATTTGTCTTGATAATTAACACGTAATTTATTCAACTCACAAATTCACAACCATTTTTACAGAAAAGTATTATAACAATTTATATAAACATGCACAATAATATTATTTGTACTACTTGGCTGAATGTATCATCAACATGATCCCACCCACACGTCATCCTTACAAACAACAAGCTTTAATAATTGAATTAACTCTTCTTGTAATCCTAATAATAATTTTCAATTCACAATATTAATCACCGGTAATTAATTTTACATACAAACAAGAAAACAATTCTGTAGCAAAAAAAGTGAAGAACAACACACAAAAAAATGCATCCACATCCAAGCAATTAGCTTTAAATTTGACATTTACTTTACCACGCAATTATTGACGAGCAATTCAAGCTCCAGAACCTGTTGGTGATTAAGAAGCCCGGCCTTCTTCTCCTTGTCTATCCGCTTTATTAATTTCTCCTTTAATGTTCCATTCTCGTCCTTTTCGATTTTCGCCCCATTCCTGATTAAACATGCTAATGTTTTAGCGAAACCTTCTTCCGCCTTCAGCACCAGAAGTAAAGGCCTACCCTTCACCTTATCCTTTGCATTAACGTCAGCTCCCAAAGAAACAAAATACTCGATGGCTTCTGCATTTCCTCCTTTTGCTGCCATATGAATGACGCCTTGTCCGTGAAAATTCCTCAGTTGCCAGTCAACGCCAAAATCATTGATCATGATCTCCAGGTCATCTTTAGATCGCCCCTCCTCGACCGCTCCCAACAAAATTAAATTGTTGCCGTCGTTATCCTTGGCGTTGACTTCAAACTCAGCGTCCGCTTCCTGTAACGCGATCAACAGCTCAGAAATATTTCGTCGTGCTGAAGCCACTTTGAGCAAAGCTGTTTTTCCAGAGATATCCTTGTCGTTGGGCATAAATCCAAGAGAAGGATTGGAAATCAAGTATTTCACAGCCTCCACATTTCCACCTTCGACTGACTTGTGCAGTAGACTTTCCCCCGAATGATTTCTAATTTCCCAAGAGAAGCCTAAGCTCTTGAGGCGTTCCAATTCAGCCAACGATCTTCCACAAACAGCCGCCAAAAGCAGTAAATTGTTTCCTTCATCATCAACAGCTTTAAGGTCTCCGCCCTGGTCCACTAATAAGTCGATTGTCTCAAAAAAGTGTGTATTGTGACTAGACGCAGAAGCGTGCAGTGGGGTTTGTCCATAACCGTCTGTATCATTCACGTCTGCTTTCAAAGATATAAAGTACTTCAGAGCCTGTAGATTACCACCTTGAGCAGCGAGATGCAGTATTCCTTCCGTCAATTTATTACAGACATTTATCCATCTCACTTTTACGCTCCGAACGAGATTTCGAAGTTGTGGCTTTGACTTTCTATTGAACACTGCCAAAAATAGTAGATTGTTTCCTGCGTTGTTTACTGCACTCTTGTCCGCGCCTGATTTTATTAGAACATTAACGATTTTGATAAAATTCTTTTTCGCATATGCTGCGTAAAGTAATGGTGTCAGTCCATCGATATCTTTTTCCTCCAACATGTCTCTGGCTCCCTCTAAAGTAAATAGGTATTTGAAGGCGTCAACATGTCCCGCTGCTGCAGCCTCATGTAATGCGGTAGACCCGTTGGCAGTTTTTGCCTTCCAGTCAACGCCGAGCTTGACGAGACCCCGGATGTATGCCACTGGTCGCTCACCGATTATTGCTTGTCGAATAAGATTAATGGCGGAGCCGTCAGTACCATTTTGGGCTTCTAAATTGTAAAATAAAAAGTCATAAATCAGTTTCGTTTTTAAAGTTTTATATTTGGATACGTTAAATAACATTCATGACCTGATTTACACTCCAAAATTGGATTAATGGGAAGGGCACTGCTTAAGCTTGGACTCCGACTCCATTCTTCGTTTTTCTGGCATTCTTCGATGGACATATTCGTTTTTGACATGCTGTCTGTTAAAACACCGGTTTGGTTGTTATCGGCTTGACTTGACCCCACCATCTGTTGGCTTGTAGGAGACGAATAAGGCTTTAGCTCGGGCTGTTCAATCTTAATTAAGATGTCAGGACTGTGACGGGGACTACTCTCAGATTCCCCAGCTGAAATTTATAATTAAAATTAAAACAATCTGTGGTTAGTATTTACGATGCAAATGCACTCTGCCCCTTACTTGACACTAAAGTGATATATTTTAACAAAAAAAGTTAAATATTTTTTAAAGGTCTCGCCTTGATAACACTCCAAAGTTTGATCCCAGGAAAAGCTTAACCTTTGCTGCGTTTCTTGTCTCAAATTTTCTCCAGAAGATATATTGGCTCCTGCTATCTTCTCGCTTTTTAGGCCGAAGACAGATGCAACTTCTTGTCTTGGTAATTTATTGTTTTCTTGTTCGGCCACGAATAGACCTGGCGAGAGAACTTCCTGTTCCTGATCGACTGGCGACGAAGGTCCTGCTCTAGGTTCTTGCGGTTGCGACTCGGTGGTCGCGTCTTCATGGTGAATAATGCCTGGTTGACTTTCTATAAGGTACAAATCAATTAATCAATATTTCAAAACTTTGTTCATAATTATTATATGAATGAATGCATTAATTATCTGTCAGTTTACCTGTAGCAAGCTCGAAAGTTGGATCACCATCACTGGAAGTGCTTAAACTTCGAACACTGTTTATTCTCAGGTTAACTTCAGAATATGCGCTGATTCTTGGCATCTTCTTGCTCTGGATCTGGACTTTTTTAAAGCAACGTTTTCGTTTGGTGGCACGCCTACTCCTTATACTTGGAATGGTTTTCTTTCTTGGCTTAGATTTATGTCCAGATGGTGTAACGGTGTTAACTGTTGGCAAATTATTGTCTGAGACACTAACATTTTTCCGGTTAGGGCGTATCAATAACCTGTGCGGTATCTGATGGCTTGACGTCGGTTGGGGCTGAGTGATATTGGTTGAGACGATTGGGTAAGGAGGCAGAGTAATGACATTTAAATGAACTAAAATGTCCACTACTACCGACAAACGTTCCAGCGGATTTTCAGCAATCATTGCCGAGATTAACATCTTCAAATCGTCATCAACATTTGGATTTACCAGGTTTGGATTGTAGTTGATGATGTTATGCTGTCTCGAATAACCCTCTCCGAATGGATGATGGCCGTTGGTTAAGGTAAAGTAATAAATGCACCCGAGTGCAAAAATATCGCTTTCCTTTGTAAACTGAAAAGAAAGAGAACAGAATAACAAATTAGCTCACACATTGATATTTATAGAAAGAATATAATTTTAAACGCGCACTCACCATCTTTTCCACTTCATTTCCATCGACAATTTCCTCAATTCCGGTCAATCGCTTCAAAATTTCTGGTGGCATCCAGTCCCCAGCTCCGTCAACAATAGCAAAACGGGAGTTCCCTTTTGGTAAGCCAAAGTCAGTTATCTTAACCTTATCTCCATGACAGAGGAGCACATTCGACGGCTTCAAATTCTTGTGCAAAATCTTAAGTTTATTATGAAGATGGCCCAGTCCTTCTGTGCAGCCGTTCAGAACTCTGACGTTGTCCATCTTCACTAAATTCAATTTAACTTCATCTTGTAACGTTATCAGCGCAAAATCACTGGCAATATAAATCCAGTTATCCTGGCATTCATATCCATAGAAACGGGCTACATTTTCATGCAGTTCCAATTTAATTAGAGCCTCCACATTTTCCCGAGTAACTGCTTCATCATCGATATATGTCGTGTTCAGTTCCTTGACCGCGACATCCAAGCGACCACTTCCGAATTTTCCCATAAATATCTTTGATGCCAGCCCCAGCTTTCCAACTCCGCGAATGCGCCTTCGATCAAATGATATGCTGCCAACGTTGACGCAGTCTTCCGACTCGACATCCTGAAGGATCCTCAACGCTCCCTCCTCTCCCGTTTCTTTAAAAGAATTTTGGAGAATCTCGAACAGTCCAAGACGAGATAGAAGGATTTCGTACAGCCGCTTGGACCTTTCGGGTTGTCTTAACCGAGACAATTCCTATAGATCAATAGAGGATAAAGGCAAATGCAAATGTTACAGAGTATTCTTTAATTTAATTAATATTATGGATGATGATAAAATGATTACACAAAATATATACGGAAACACTTTTTTTAAATAAATAAGTACTTACCCAAGCATCAGCCGGGCTCAAAGCCAGATTCAATCTTAACTTTTCAATTAGTTCATCGCTGCATTTCGTAGCCTTGACTAATTCCCCAAGGTACTTCTTGACATGACTCTTTTGCCAATCCTCCATTGACATGATAACTTGGCCTTGGCTAGCCAAAGGTCACCACGAACCAACAACCAAGCAACACCAACTTGACCAGTAGAAGACTCGAAGACTGAGAAGCAATAAGCAAGTGACAAAAAGTGATGAGATGACAGATGACGACTTGACGAGCGAGATGTTGATTGTATTGTTGCTGAGGATAACTGAATTTTACGCTTATTGATGCTTCTTTTAGTTTCTTAGTGAAATATGAAGCTTCTTACTTCCTAATTAAGTTTCGAACTTAATTAGGAATCCTGTTGTAAATCTGAAGTATTTTTAGGTGCTTCTTGACCCATCCTGTCTTTGTTCAAATCTTGTTGCTTTTCCAGATCTATTCACTCATTATTGGTGTCTTCAAATCCTTCACAAAAATCCGCTCTTTTTCCTCGTTAATGCACGGTCAATGATGACTTTGACCATTAACTGCAAAACTGAAAACAGATAAAAGCAAAATTCTCAACTTTTATTGCTAATAAAAGCATGAAATCTTACTTAACTCAATTCTACACAATCAACAATAGTACAACAATCAGCATAATTCTCATCAAAGTTTAATAAAAGAAAAAATTCGCCTATTGAATTTATGTACAACCACAACTGATTAAAGATAATTACAACTAAAAACAATAAGCCATCAGCCATTAATTAGTCGTTCCATAGTTGATAGTGTTGAATATTGAAAACCCTTTGCACTTTAACAACAAAATTTTCCTTGCAAACTATTCCACCTTTCTCAACCCATCAGCAATGAAATATTAAATACCTGCTTTCACCTTCACAACTTTCAATGTCCAACAACTACTTAATTACAAATAGGTGGTTTGGTGGTTACAAAACCCTATCACGTACCTTCAACCTTTTAAAATCCTCTCCTTTTTAATCTCTTTACTCTTTGCTGATGTCTTTATCCAATTTTAAACCACAAAGATGAAGTTATGATCTTTACCTTAAGTTTTAAAATTTTAATTAACACTTTCCTTAATAAATTAGCTCAGTAACTATCAAATCAAGCCGAACCACTAAAAGCAACAAGTGCAGTCTGCAAGGAAAAAAATACTCCCACACATCCACCCACACTTTCACTTCTTCTATTTTGGTATATATTTTGCCAGCTGATTTTGGCCGTGCTGAATGCTGAGTGAAGTGGTATACACGCTTTTCTACCCCGTTGCCCCAGTAAATAACCGGTAAAAAAGTAACGTTCAAATGGCCAATAAGCAAAAATACAAACAACAACAAAGCACTTAGCAGCACAGCACCAAAACAGCATGGGATGGGGATGGGACTCGAGATCGACGATCGAGTAAAGGAAAAGGAAGCCAGCAGTCAACAGGAAGCGCCGAAGCTTGGCTTTTGGAATTTCTGAGCTGACTTTTTTCTTTTTTCTTTCGTTGCCATGGCTACAGGCTTCAGTGCTGCAATTTGCGTTGGTCTTGTGTAAGTTGTAATTTTTAATTGTATTTAATTATTCTTCAGTTAATTAAGAAGAAGGAAAGGTCAAAGATTAAAGACTTGAACTATTAGAGAATTTGGAAGTGTCTGATTAATCTAGTCAGTAGTTGGTAGTCAGTTGTGAATTTAGTCAATTGTTGATATTTGAGAGTGTTGACTAGTCAGGTCAAGAGTCAAGGTCAGTAGTCAGTCAGTCAGAAGAGTCTGAAGTTAAATAGATAATAAGCAATTATGGAGGACTGGCAAAAGGATCATGTTCGAAAGCACCTTGTGCAGTTAATTAAAGCTACTAAATGCAGTGATGACTTGATTGCAAAGTTGAAATTAAGTTTGGTTTTGAGCCAGGAGGATGTTGAAGTAAGAATTTAATTTATTTTTTCAGCGATTGTTTATGTTGTTGGTTGTATATTATTTTTTATCATCAGTCTTGCCTGTGATATTTAAGAATTGACTGAACACTTACAACTTAATTACTTAATTTTTAAATTTAATTTTATATAGGAACTGTCTAGATTGACTCAATTGCAAAAGTCCAAGAGGATGTATGAAATTTTACAAGCTCGTCTTGGGGTCTTCGAGATTCTTCAGAATTCGTTGAAGGAAACTGGGCAGGATGGAGCACTCAAGATTCTCCAGGATCGTGAATCGGACGATTGTGCAATTGGACCTATTAAGTTTGACCGGAAGATCGTGCTTGGAACAGGAAAGATGGGCTTGGCTACGAAAGCGAAAGTCTTTGCGGGAACATTTGGAAACAGCCAGATGGAAGTTGCTGTGAAGGAGCTGAACACCATGTTTATCGACAAAGAGGTTGTTGTTCAAAGCGTTGAAGGTCTAATCAAGTTGCAGCGGCACGAAAATGTTGCCAGTTATCACGGCGTACAATTTGACAGTCTACAAAACTCCATCCTCGTTGCCAGTGACCTCGGCTTCATAACTTTGCAAGATGAGGTCAAACTGGATTTGCTGAGTGTTGACAAACGTACGATTTTGAAGGGATGTACTAAGGGTCTGGACCATCTTCACAACAAGCTCAAGATTCTCCACAAAAATTTGAAGCCGTCTAATGTACTTCTAGGCAGCAATGGTCGAGTGAAATTGACAGATTTTGGCTTGCCAAAAGGGATTTCCAGCTTTGTCGTTGTTGGAGCTGCTGACTGGATGCCTCCTGAGATTTCTCGGTATTTGGCTAAAAACGAGGGAAGTGACGACGAGATTGAGACAATGGTAAGTTATTTTGAATTCGTCTTTCACAAACATCTTTAAGCAATTATACGTTTAAATATTAAGTATAATAATCAATAATCAGTTCATTCATGTAAAATATTTTGATTTTATTATAGTTTTCGAAGAAAACAGATATTTTCTCCCTCGGCTGTATCTATTACTTTGCCTTGACCAATGGCCTTCATCCATTCGGGAAGAGTTTCTCAATTCAGCATAACATCATCCAGTACCACCCGAACATTGCCAACCCAAATGTTAATGATGAATGGAAAAAGTTGATTGAAGGGATGATAGCTGAAGAACCAGAAGATCGTTTGCTGGTGGAAGACATCCTCACCACAGGTGCTACAAGTCAGTTATTCACTGTCGTTGACCAAGACCGTGATTTGAGCACAACCGTTGAAGTAGCTGAGCAGCCGCAACCGTCCACAAGCCATCAAATGACGACGCGACCTACCAAACGCAAAAGCAATGATGTTGGCGTCGTTGCAGATAAAAACCAGAAGTTGCCTAGAGCCAGTACATCTGGGGGAATGGGAGAACGTTTGAGTTCGAGGGTCAACTGTGGTGAACCAACTTTGGAGTGTGCTAGTGGTAAGAAATCTTAATGACAGCCAAGGAACTATTTACTGGGTGTGGTCGCCGGGGATATTGTTTGTTTGTTTTTTAATTGAAATTTCAATTATTTCAATTAAAAAACAAACAAACAATATCCCCGGCGACCATACCCAGTAAATAGTTCCTTAAATGACGGCAAAGGATATGGGATAATTATAATCAAAATAAATATTTAAAGAACTAACTGTGTAAGTAAATAATTAACTATAATATTCAAAAGAGAAACAAACCTCGATTCAAAACTCAAAGAATAACTCAACCATAGAAGAACAAACGTATTTAAAATAGAACGATAGAACAAGTGTAAATTTTAATTTTATCCGTCAAACGGAAAAAT
>JAQFYG010003121.1:0-13130 GCA_034694325.1 Entomobrya corticalis
CCCCGTGACCTCACTTGACCTTAAAACTCAAAGATCTTTGTTTAATTTAAAACAGTTGATTACTTTGACATTAACAAAAAACAAATAGTCGGTACTTTTTGACAACCTTACAAGGTATTTTTATGTTTGTAGTTTGTATGCATTATACTTGTTGTTATATCTAAATACTTTAACACTTACAACGTTTGCAGTATGTATAGGTTATCATCCAAGTTTTCTAACTAATATACCATGTGGCTTATTATGCTTCTATATTTTCCCAAACGTGTATGTCATAAAAGAGGAGGTGATTCCTAGAATATTTTTTGTTCTTGTTTGAATCCACAATGTTTGCACAAGTACAAAAAACAGCAAAAAATGTAACTATGTATCTCCTACACAAATAAGTATCCGAGTGTTTATGGAAACATGCACATAATATCTATACTGAGATGTTACGTGTAGATTGTAGATGATGCAAAGGAATGTATCAAAATGTAATTTAACATCGTGGAGCCGTCCATTTGCCATTGATCATCACATTTTTACAGGACCAATTTCAAGGTCAGATGTATGTAGAGTGTAAAAGGGGCCAAAAACACCAAATTATGTTCACTAGCATACCACATCATCAACAACAAAAAGCAAGAGATCAATAGTGTCTATTTTTTCTCTCGTTGAAGAAAACATCCTTTCTCTTTTGTCAAACGAAATGATGCATCAAAGTGACAACCTGTTCACATCGTATCAAAAAACATAAAATGTGTTTTATTCAATAATGTTATGTTGGTGTCTAGGTAGACTAAATACACGTGCCTAAATATATGAAAATATTCCCTTTATCATAATACATGAAATACTAAAAATACGATAAAATTGAGCGCAGAAAACGCTTACACTTGTTTCTAGAGTAAACAAAAAGATGAAAGCAACACAAACGTTTTAAGTGCAAAGTCATCCAAAAATGTGTTGATTGAAAGAAAATGGTAAAGTCTTTGATAATTCCAAAAATAAATATGATGCTGTTATTGTAGTCTCGGTTGTGTACACACCGGACTATTATATGCTTATTTCCCTTTGACTAACGGAGTCACTTCTGACAGCTAATGATACTTTTCTCAATTTAAAAGGTTTCCAATTTTGTTAATGGATAATGAAAACCTAGACATAAACTACAATTAACCATGCAAAGCAATTAAATAAAATTAGTGAAAGTGTTAAAGCGTATGACAATTATCATAGGTTATTCTTCTTACATCCCTGTTAACAAGGCTGGCAACCACAGCCGCAACGGCTTCGGACAATGCTTTTTCAACTTCACTTTCTTCCTCATTTGCCTGCTGTTGAAGCAATTGAAATAGTTGAAGTTGTTCCAGCTCTTCCTGTTGTTGCTGCTTTTCTCTCTCTTTTTCCTGTTGTTTCTTACTTTCTGTACTGTTTTTACGGACAGAGCTGCTTCGAGAAAATATTGTTAGCTTTTCCGTGGAACTTTTATGATGTTTCGTTTTGCTGCTGCTACTACTACCACTGCTACTTGCTGTTGTTGTAGTCGTTGTAGTTGTATTGTTGCTGCTATCGCTAATGATTACTTCAGGTGTCGGAGACCTTCTTGTGGGTGTCACTGAGGCAGCTACACCTGGAAAGTCAGCTCGCTGCTGCTGCGGATGATGATCGTCCGGTTTTTTAGCATTGCTTTTAGCTAGTTGATTATTTTGCTGCTGTTGCTGGTGGTTAGACTGATTTTGATGATGGTTGTGATGATTTGACACATATTTGGAAGCAGATGATTGCCGAGTGCTGTTTGCATGTGTCACTTCACTCAGCAGAGCCGTTTGGTGGTGCAAAGCGAGAGTCCTTAACCCATCAAAGCTGGGTGCGCTACCCTTTCCGTCACACATGTCAAACTTGTTATCTATTTATTTACGTGTTAATTCGGTTCACTGTTTTTTTTGTACTTTTCGTAAAAAATATTTGTAGTGCTAATAGAGTTAAAATTTTTTGTAAATGTCAATGCCAACTACGCATCAGGATTATAACGGAAAAGTAAGGACATATGTAGTATACTGATTTAGGCCTCGTATTCACTCAGAAGGTAATAGTTTCTTTGGTATTAATAGGTCCGTAAAAGTTTACAAACGCTTATCACAGCTTCAATTCCATTATATTAACAAAGCCTCAACAGCTTCTAATATTTTATTTTTCCCACGTCAAAATTAATTAAACACCGGCTTCTCAGGAGTTGTTGTTAAAGATAATTAGTAATATCAAAAGTGCGATGTCTATATATCTTCATTCAAACAGAGTTTCATCATACGATATATCAAAAGTAAAGTTTCAACTTGTTTTCAAACTTCACAACCCTTATTTATTTTATACTCTTAGCAGGTGTGGAAACTCAGTCTTAATGAGCATTGACAATAGCAGTCAGAGAGGAGTCTGCTTATTTGGCCGATTCTCTAGATATGACTGTTGCCAGTGTGTTTGCTTTCTCCTTTCATCAGAATCATATTAAGTGAAGCCATTCCGTTGTGTCGGAAGAAAAAGGTACTGCTCAGCCAAATTTTAAACTTATAAGCTATTATGATATACCTAGATTACGTGTGTACGCGTACGCAACGAGCTTTTTTCTTCTGACTAGGGCACGTGGAGCTGTCCCTTTTACCCTGCTGCTCAGACATGCAACGTCGGTAGAAAAAAAGTTGTGCCAAGCAAATGAAACCAACTGACAGACAACCTCCTCCGTTTCTTATTTCACGGTGTTAGCTCTCCTATTATTCTATACTGTGTTAGTTATATGGTAAAATAGTCGGATTTATCTTCAACATTTAAGTATATAAGCACTTTAGAGCAGGTACTTTACATTCTGTGTCTGTCTAGGGGGAATGCGAGACACTCTCAGCATACCAACTAGCTAACATGCAAATTTATTACACTTTCAACAAACCTTGAGAGTGACATGACTTTGTGACTTTCTGAGCCGTATAATAGCGCAAAATTGCTCTAGATTTGAATGTGTACTTATCTGCAGGAATTGTCCATTGACAGAAAAAAGCATCAATGATGTGAACAAGACCCATATGCCCAGAATTAGCTTTCTGCAATAGTGGTACTTCTTTTTCTTTTAACAGGATTATTCATCTCACTCACAAAAGACAATACAAAAAACAGTCAAGTGAAAAGGGGAAGATAATGTCAGTCCTCCCGTATAATCAAAGACGAACTTCTCTGGTCAATCAGTCTGATGTGTAGGGAGTCAAAAAAACTTGTGTATTGCTTCCTGTTAAAAAAACTTTTCCTCTTTCAGTTTCCCCCTTAAAGTGCGTGTAGTGATAATGGAAATAGTAAGTAAACGTGAATGAGAAAGTGCACCAATTTATATGTATTCTACTCTCGTTTCTTATCCTCCAATTTTCACTCTAGCACACACCATCCCACCCAGTCCTAATTTTCTCTTAACTATTATCTATCTATCCGCTTTTGTTGTGCTTTTTAGCAAGTATAAAAGATATCGGAGGAAATTTGCACAGCCAACGAAAAACTACTAGAGAATGTGAAATAGTATACACCTAGTTTTTATAGATGATGATTATATTATTGCCTTAACTTTTAATGTTCCTAGCTAGTCATTCCCTTATCTCCTTCCTATCAAACTTTCTTGTCTCCCTCGAAGCAATCTAGTATTCGTAATATTATTACTAAATTGGAGTATGTAGTCTCTTTGTAATAGTTGTTGCTCTACACAAAAAGGTGTATTTGTAATGTGCACGCTCCAACGAGCTGATCTAAAATGAGAAGCGCTGCAAACAGGAGCCAGTCAGAAAAGCCTTTACTTTTTCTCTCCAGAATGGAGGCAACAATACTGACTGGAGAGCAAGCAGAAAGTAAGTAAGTAATACATACGTACTAACAGTAACTTTAACTGGAGGAGGAAGAAACAAGACGAGTAGAAAGTAGAAATAAAAGATAGAGAAGGAAAAAAGAGAAAGAGAGCACGAGCAAGGAGAGAAAAGCAAAAGCAGCAGAAGTTACTGCAAGACTATCACTTATCTTTACATACCTACAGCTAAATACATGACGCTTGCTTACTTTCCTTTTTTTGCCTTTTCCAACTGACTGGAAACTCTGGTAGAAATATTATGCTATTCTACTGCTGCTCCTATCCAGGCGATGAAAGCAAGTTGTGCATGTCTCTGTGAGGATGATGGTTGGTTAGTGGTGGTGACGAAGGAGAAGAAGAAGAAGAAAGTTGTCGAGCTTGTGAGTGTCTTTGTATATGTGTTTATGTGTCGGTAGCTGCCTGCACACTAGCCTCTCACCGCTATTAGCAGCCGCATAATATAATATACGTATGGACGGATGAATGGTTTTTGAACAAAAGAAAACGACTATGGTGGATGTTACTTTAACTTTGGTCGTTCTTTCTTATTATTTTACATTCACACATTTCCCATTCACAACCAACAACATGCATGAGAAATAAGGATATGTAAAAGAGCTCCGGCTAAATACGTTTGTAATGGGAATGATGGTGATAACAGAATGGAGAAGAACAGTGAAAGTAGATAAATATTATGCCCATTCGAAAACAAAAGAAAAAAAAATCAGACTAAGAGAAAAAATAATTCGTGACTAGTACTTATTCCATCACTATAACAACGTCTATAGGTAGTTGTACTTACTTTCCTGGATGTGTGTAATAATCATACTGATGACGATGGTGATGATGGTATGGTGTGTGTGTGATGAAACAATAACAACTCAGCCACTTTTACTTCCCTAAGCTTACTCAACCTCTAATAACACAAATATATCCGCCCTGTGTCCACTTATCCGAGAAAATTGCTATTGGCGCTTTTGCACATGTTAAGCGTGTATAAAAACAATAAATGCTTATGTGTACATGTGCGGCTAAGAAACAGATATACATAAATATCTACGTAATTGTCTGTCTGTAGGCAAAGTCCGATGATGCTATAAGGAAATAAACGTTTCTTCCACTTGCTTGTAAATACTTTTGCAGTTGCAGTAGCAGTTGCGCTTCTTGTACATATTTATGGTGTTATGAATGAATTCTGATATTACTTAACAATGTGTGTCTTTTTATTATCTAAATATCAAAAGCGTATCTTAGCATGAGTGGACTGGATTTTTGAAAACTAAAGTCTACATGTTTGTCTATGCAACCCTTGCCACTAACTTCATGAATATTGCATGTAAAACTTTCTCCGCTTTTATTTTCCCAACTCAGCAGCAGTCCTTCCCTTCCTGATACATACGTGTGGCATGTGTGGGAATTACGTGGATGTGCGTGTGAAGTGAAGATGGATCATGTCTCCCTTCATAACAATCATGACTGATATGAAAATCTCAAAGTTAAATAATCAGGGACACGAGAAACGCGCTAGAGAAAAGAGAGTAGCGTGAAAATTCAAAAGTTGCAACCGCAGTTTGTAAGCGCGATGATGCTCTTCAGTTAAGGTTTGTGAGTGGGTTACCCTAAAAGTTGACACAAGAAAGTGGGAGAGAGTGAGTACCTCAACCATAAAAACAAGATAAAAGGAGGAGGAGGCGTGTGCTACAGGTGGACTCACTCACTTTATTAGTTCACTTAAAACATTTTCAACACTATTGAGTTGCGCAACGCTTGTCAGTCTGTCTGTGCGTTTGTTGATTTTGTTCTGGTTTCATACGTTCTTGTTTAGTTTGTATTCCAGCTAAAAGTTAGAATTAGTAAGACGGTAAAACTATGGTGAAACAAAAAAACAGCCAAATAATTGTGCAATCTTTGGAATTGTTTCTTAAATATATGGATTAAAGTTTTATATCAGTAAAAATTTTGGGTTTCACAAACCATTAAGGGTTTCTTAATTCGACATACCTCCCTGTTCATTAAAAATTTAGCAACATTAAATTTTGTAATTCTAAAATTCAGCAATGTATTTACTCCGCATGTACCTGTTTAATAATGAGACCACTATGCTAAAACCACCGTACTGCCACTTAAGACAACACACAAAATACGAAAAAAAACAATTGTAGCCATTACGTCAGTTTCAGAGTACACACATAAGAATGTTTGTACATTGAACACTTCACTTTCCCTCAAAGAAACTCCTCTCCGGAAGAGAAGAGAGTTAATGACACTAACAACAGGAGAAAGCGAAAACCGTCATTGTTATTGTAACAGCGTGCGTACAACTGATACATTATAACATATTTTGTCTCATATATATAAATACCACAATCAGTCTTGTCTGTACCACACGTTTACTTTAGACGTTCAAGAGAAAAAAGATTGTAGGTGTTTTTATATATAAATACTGGTGAGTTTATAGGATGCGGATGTTAGATCAGCGTAAATACGGCAGCTGTGGGCCTACACAAAACACAAGCTTTTACCTACATCGTAAATGAATAATGTGAGTATTTGGTACAGTTGTCTTTGACGATTGTCGCATCAACCAGTCTCATTTGAACATCTTGAAATGGTGATGGTGAAATTCGTCTGTGTACAAGTAGCGAGATCTTTATACAGGATTCATAGTCGTGTCGTTAAAGAAATAAATTTAAAATGTATCCACAAATACATATATTTGTTCAAATTAAAAACTGTACCTTCATTGATGTATGTAAATTTGGGTTCACATTATAGTACATCTATTAAGAAATTTAATGACATGTAGTATTTGTGTGTGTAATACATGAAATTATTTAGCATGACTGTAAATAAAAGAAAAAGTATAAATATGCTATAGATGAAAAATAAAAACGGCGGTTGGCCGCAACAACGACCAGTAACAGTTACATAACCATGTACTCACGTACGTTATATATAAATAAATAATAGTACATCCATAGAAGACAGTGATGATTTTCCCCAATAAAAGCATTTTTCCTGATGGCATGTCAATATGAATTTCTTTCTGAAACTAAAGAATCTGTCTGTCCGTTGTTCCCGCACGAGTAAGATGAAAATGAGTGAAGACAGGCACAAAAGAAAAGTAATGAAACGAGAGCTGAGTGGATCATTCAACGTCCTTCGGTCAATAATAGCTTCTTCGGCTATATTCATTAATTCGTCATTAACAATTCCAGAGCATTGTCATGATAATACACGATTTTTGGTCACTTAACCCATCGTTTCATTCTAACACTATTATAGTTTTTTAAACACGAGCTAAGGAATAAACCGACGACACAATAAAAACTAAAAACATGATAATGTAGACGGCCATGTTGATGTTATTACTGATAGTAGCTGAGCAGCACTATCAGAAAAATGTTTCTCGTACCCGCTGTGCCAGAAAAACTATGACCCAGCATCGTATGACCGCAGGGATTTAAGATAGCTACCTATTTAACCGCAATACCGTTACCGATTTCATTTACAACATAAATGTAGAAGATAACATTTATGATATATTAGACACACGACGCTGTTTGTAATAATAGCACTCTCGCTGATACTGTCCTTCGCATGAAGTAGGCAATTTGAGATCATCGTACTGACAACGAACTGTCCATAAGCACACTTCTCTGAATACATCTGTAATGAATAGCAATTAGGAATAGTGTGAGTCCTTTAGATAATATTTTGCACACGCTCGTCAAAAACCATAGGCTTCATAATGCGTATAGTTTTTTTGTAAAAATATTCTCTCAAATTGACTTGCTACGATCGCTAATTTCACCGTGTAAATAGTAAAAATATCAAAATAATTACAGCAAAGGCTCTGTAGCACTTACTTATATGTAGTTATTCGAAGATGATTCGAACAAAAGCTTGCTTCCCTCTTTCATATCTCAAAAAGGTTTTTTTTGCTTTTTGATTGCTTAAACACATACTTTCTTTACTTTCCGTACGCGATTTGAGAATTTTCCATGGAAGACCATGACGGGAGAGAAAAGGAAGAAAATAATAAGAAAGCATCGCATCAAATTGGGGCGAAAGTGAGCAAGACACACTGAAGAAACTGACGGAAAAACGGGAGAGAAAGAGACAGAATAATATATAGAATAACAGCTTATCAAACAAAGAGAAATGGAATGAATCGAATGAATGGAGTTACAAAGAGAACCAATAACCTAAAGACTAGCATAGTATCTTTCATGTAGACATGTATATAACATATACTTATAAAAATATGTTTCACTTTTTTCTTTTTCTGTTTTTTGCCATTCTTTTTTTTCGTTTTGCAATCACCGTCGTCATTTAGCCAAGGCCAGTTAGGCCATGGATGCTAGTAAATAGAATAGCGGATTGGAGAAAAGTGAACATTACATACTCCTAGATACATGTTATTATTATTATTAAACAAGGAAAGAATAAGTATAAGTTGGCTTCTGCACTTTCACTGAACTTTTCCTCTCTTAGAATCCTACTTTTCATAAAACACAAAGAGAGAAATATCAGAGTCATACAGGGAACGAGAGCGTTAGCCCCTATTTTTGTTTCGCTTTGTAATAATGATATGTGTACAGTACATGCGTCTATCTTCCACTCTAGGCTATATATATAGTTCTGGAGAAATTCCAAGTGCAAGAAGGTGCTTTTTTACTCTTCCTTCACTACCAGTAGCAGCAGTACATACATCGTAAGAACAGTAAATGGCCGAGCATACAGAGAGATCCATATGCATTCATAGAAAAAGGGAGAAACGAAGGAGGAAATAGAAGAGGAAAATTCTGGGATTCTCAAGCATGCCAAGTCTCATCACCATAATCATCAACGACTTTACAATAGGAGGCCACCCTGACTGCAAATTCTCCATGTCTCCTCGCCTTATTTCTTTCTTCTCTACCTATATCTATCTTATCCACGTAAGTTACTTATTTACATGGATTACCAGTGCTATTGCAAAGGCCATTGAGCTTAAAGTAAAAGAAGAGGAACAATTGGTTTGCAAAAATATATAAGTATACATGAAAATGTGCATAGAAAAAAACGGCAAACCTTACATACGTAATAAAATTCGTTTTACTGTTTTAACGTGTCCTTACACACTATTACTTCAAATCGTCTGTAGAGTAGTGTGCAATTCTCCTCCTTTTGGCACAAACACAAAGCACCAGTACGTTCTGCGCTTACGATGATGCAATGCAATGAAATGCATAATATCTTGAGTCTATATCATCGCCGCCATCATATTGCATTCTATTCACACCAACTGCTACTACGCCAGGCCTTTCATTTCTCTTTCGATCTCCTTCGAGAGAGAAAAAATTTCCGGTGATGGGCATTGTATATCTCATCTCTATTTTAATAAAAATGGTGACATGTAGCAAAAAGTTTGGCGTGTAGCAGGGTAAACCAGAGTCTAAAAAGTTTGTCATCATCATCGTCATCAGCACTTCCATTTCCATTTTTATTGGCAATAATTGTAATGATTCACCGACATCAACCTCTGATCGTAATCACTGAATACATGCTACTTAGCAACATGAGCAAATAAAAAGGGTATTAGGTATTCAAAAAATGAGTACTTCATACAGTAAAACGGTCAGAGAAACAAAATGGTGAATATAAAGGCTCACTGGCAATGAATACAAAGTCATGCCATTTTGTGATGAAGATCATGAAATCAGTAATAATCAGGCCCTTTTCTTCGCTTTTTTATTAGGATTTCATTCGACGCAAACTTGGTGTGTTAATCGTCAGCGACAATGATCACGTTAACAATGCTCTTAGTTCTCATTTATTTTTTACCATCACTTTTTATGGCTCATGGTCCATAGAGGCTGGGGGCAGAGTGCTTCACTTGATGATTAATCTCTCTAATAGCTCATATAAATTAACCTTAGCATTCTCGGCGCCTCTCTTTCGTTGTTCCTTTGATCTTTCTGCAGAAGCGGACTGAGTGGACACGTGCATATAGGTAGGTAATAGTTAGGTATATTATGACTTATGTTTTATATGCGTTATTTTCCACAAAGTATTAGTAGCTTAGATACACATTTAGACATAGAAGCACATAAGTACATTGCCTACATAAAGTCGACAAAAATACTCATCCATTTTCATTTCTTACTTCGGGGACTATAGTAAAACGTTGATAAAGATTTTTCTCTGCTCATAACCTTGTTACCTTTGTCATTTACTTCAAAGAATTTCACAAGCAGATGAAAGTTTGAAAAATTATTCTCCGATATTAGATTTACCAACGAGATACATTTATTACTAGCAACTTTCGGATTAAGCAAACAATCCCAAGGTCCGCTGAATATATCAATATGTCCCTTTCAAAGAAAAAGTAATGGTAACAACTGGCACCGTATAATAAGGAACACGTCTGAGGACCACTGGCCGATAAATGGGACTTAAATTCAAACGACTTGTCATAAAATCATTATTCAAGTGCCTCATAACCAGTCTCTGGTATATTTAAGTATATATTAAAAGCGAAATATGCAATCCTTTTTTTCTGTGACGATATTTTCATTAGTTTCATTTAAAATGAAATTTTCCTGCCCCACTCAGCACGAGAAGTACGTATTTTTAACGAAAAAGGAATTCCTCGGGCGTTGCATACAAATTCAAGTTCAATATAACGATCCGGTTCAATCGAATATATTGCCCACAGCATTATCAGAGAGTTAAACTCGCATGACAGGAAGTTAAACACAAAATTAACACAAGGTTGTTGTTGGTAAACAGTATAAATGCTCTAAGCTATCTAAACCGGTGCACATTTTCTCTAATTTTATTCCTAATATAGTGTGCCAACAAATTTAAATGCTTCCGCATTATTGCTTTTTAAACCGCTGTTTGTAAAATACGCAATTTTACGTCAAACAAAAGTCTTGTAAGACTGCTGTGTTAGACTTTTACTTACTTTTAATTGTTATGAATCATTTCTCTTGGTGATGCACTTTTTCTTGGCAAATATAAATCTTAAAACGAGAGTTAGTATTGTGTATATGACACAACAACCACAGGTACATTAAATGCATCAAAGTAAACAATATTGGCATTCAAACCATTTCTTTGAAAATGTTGCACTGTTTACTTGTTGAGTTTGTTCCAAAGTTGAATCGATTTCTAAGAAAAATGTGCTTGATATTATGCCATTATAGTTTCATAAATGTTTATTTTTCATCTCATTTCAACTTAACAATCGGTTAACGAGTTGAACATGAACATGTCTTTCATTTCACCCTGTTTTGTAATAAGATGCTTGTAAAATGACAAAGAAGCGAATCATTAAACCTACGTAAATGCCATCGTTATATCAGATTGTCTGCAAATGAATTAATGAACAAAGGGCAGTATGAAAAAAACGTACGAATCCAAGTTCAAAAATTATTGTTTGTCCTATTACATCAACTTTACCCCATTACCGTATAATTTTATTTAACGAACTATCTTGGGTTTCCGGTGTGGAGAAGAGAGAGCAAAGCATTGAAAAAAACACATGTATTTTCTGTATGCTGCCTGCTCGTTTGCGAAACCAGAAACAGAAAACAGAGTGAAATTGCGAAAAAAAAATTAAATAATGAAGAAACATATGACTGCACTAAGAAAAGCACGGTGATTCCGAATATCTGATTTGCTTTGTAATTGAATGCGTATTAACGTCTGCCATTCCTTTTCTAATGGTGAGCAGTGATTTGCATTAGATTCAATGAAAAAAAATACGGTTGAAGAAAATGAATGACAGACGTTAATTCACATTCAATTACAAGACGAATCAAATATTCGGAATCACCGTGCTTTTCTTAGTGCAGTCATATGTTTCTTCATTATTTAATTTTTATTTTTTTTCGCAATTTCACTCTGTTTTCTGTTTCCGGCTTCGCGAACGAGCAGGCAGGCAGAAAATACATGTATTTTCGTATGCTGCCTACTCACTTGTAAAACCGACAACAGAAAAACTCATGCATTTCCCTCCACCCAAATGAGAGCCTTAAGTGCATAAAAATCCAAATTCCAAATATGTACAGCTCTGTATAAGAATTCATTGTTACTACAAAACTTTTCTACGCAATTAAACCAAAAGGACAATTCTCAAGACGTAAAAAAGATTTTGAATACATGCGACTTGAAAAGTATCTCAAAATCATGGCTATCATCACATCATACTCTTTCGACATTCTATGAGCAATAATATTTCCAGTAGGAGTAGGAAAGAGCAAACTTAGATGCGACGACATGGCAAGTAACAAAATAACATGTAGATCAGCTAAATAAATGAAAATTAAGCTCTTTTGAGTCTCTAAAATGTGCACAACAATAATTCAATAGGAAGCAATATTAACTTGTTGTTCATGTTATTTTCCATCGTCAGCCTTATTTCTTTGGTTGATGCGTTCAATAATAATATTGTCATGCATGCATGGAAACGAAGAAAATGCTTAAAAGTTTCAAGAAGGAAAAACAGAACGCCTACAAAATCTCTAAAAACATTTCACGGACATGTAAAGTAAATAAAGAAGTAAAAATGTGTTATGTTTTTGCTCATTCATGATTATTATTACAATTCTTTGTTCTACGTTGTTATCTGGACGTATTTGCATCACCCAAATCAAGTGCAGACACATGCACAAATACACAAAGTCTGCTGCGGCTGCTAGAAAAAGATAAGTTGGCAGGTAGGTGTGTTTTATGTTTGTATTTGTTTTCAACGCCTTCCATAAACTTTTTGCTTATACAACTTTACTGACACATGTCTATATTCTATATGAGAATCACATCATCATGAATGTTATATTTAGTGCAAAAATTGTTTTCTAAGAAATAACCAATTAAGACGTGTTTAATCTGTATGAGAAAGCACAAATTTTTATGAGTGTATGTAAATCACAAGTCTATGAAAGAAAGCGATTGGAAATAATTATATTACGTGCCAAGCCAACTATCAATTTAAACTGAGAGTATGCAACGGTATTGATAAAACCTTTTCGAGCTCCCTTATCATTTTCTCAAAGTTTCCCCTATCAAATTTACAGTCGATTGAAGTAAAGCTTCTCTGGGAATGTCGTGATTTTCATCTATATTTCTTATCTATATATTTTGCATAAAATTGATAAGAAAGCTTTTTTAATAAAAATTACCTTCTTTAGACTTCTTATCATAGCCCCTTATTACCGAGTCATTGACGAGGTTTTAGGAATGGCTAAGGTGTCTGTCCGTCCGTCTGTCCGTCTGTCTGTCC
>JAQFYG010003122.1:0-13129 GCA_034694325.1 Entomobrya corticalis
ATTTATTATAGCATAATATTCTATAGTTTGAATGGCAGTTTTCATTGTCTTGTAATGTTGCCTTCCAACCACAAAACCAAATCACCTTCTTTCACGTCATTCACACATCTTATTATTTATCTTGGATAAAATTTTTTGCTACTAAAGATTTTTATAATTTTGATAGAAAAAAAGAAATCCAAAAGCTTAACCAAAATACAGAAAAAAAGAAAAAACATGTCAGATTTCTATTGACTTAATTGACGTGTAGTGTCATATCACACTGATTTGATTAATTAAAGTGATCTTTAGTCTCCATGGAAATTTTTGCATAATTCAAGAGGTGTATATGTCTGGAAAAGATTATGAAATATGAATCATAATATGAAAACATCGAACAATTAATAAAGCTATTTCCCAATAAGATCACAATTTTTATTTTTTTTGCAAATTCTCAAAACTGCTAATATAACAATTATAAGACCATAATAAAAACGTTGGCCAGGTAATGGCTTGGAATACTTCCAAAAAAGTGTTGAAACATTTCAAGAGTTTATCAAATAAAAAGCTGAAGATAAAAAGTCATCCCTAAAGCTACAAATGTTTTACTAAAAACCCGAATTTACTGCTTGCAATAATCGAATAATAATGTAAGCGTTTGCTTTGGTTATAAATATTACGCCACAATTTTGTATTTTCTAGCTTGTGGTAGGTAAAGAAATTAAGATATTATAAAACTATTGGCGTCATAATTAAATCACAGTTCCTGGGCATTACTCATTTATCATTACTCATAATCAAAGCAACTTATATTCCTATGGAATGACCATGAGTAGTTCCTTGATAACAAAGCTGAAATTGGACGGAAATATTAAGGACACTGACCCCTAGCAATAGATTTTATTTCCAGTACTCAATCCGGCATCGTGATGAGCTGACATAGAAAAGAATAGATAGTAAATCTCATATTTTATGCAATTCACCCTTCCGAAAGCTAACATCGTAAAAGACCAAACCAGCCTCATAAACAGTATTCATCCCCTTTTTTGAAAGTTCAAATCAGCTCACATTTAAAGAATCGGTGGTACGGTATGTAATTTGATCCTATTTTTTCACAATTCAACGCGGAGGTCCGCTTCCGAAAAAAGGTACACCACAAAAATTTATTTGATTTTTTATATTTATTTGTTAAGGCTTTTATGAAAATTTATTATTTCATCACCACAACAACAAAATATATTATAATGGATGCTAGTTCATTCAATACTCATTTGTATGAAAACTTTATACATATTTGGATACCATGCACCGGGAAAATTGAAGTAAAACTAAAAGAAAATGGTCAAAATAGTAAAATCTCTTAAATTCTTTCATGTTGGCCCAAACTTAGAGCTCTTCCGTCCGTCCAGTTGCTCAATACTTTACCAAGACATTGTATAATTTTTTATAAATAATCTACTTGCCTTTCCTTGATGTCGCAAGAAAACACAACTGCTTAATATTCATATCTCAAAGGAATAAGCAAAAAAACTGGAGGAAAGTGAATCTTCATTTTTTTGCTGTAATAAAATATTAATTCAGATTTTTTTATAAGAATGGCTGCTACAAAAGTGTAAATTAACATGTTTAACATGCTGGGTTATTCATGTCCAATACTTCAGACTTGTCCATTGTTTTTTATTTAATTTTTAATAAACGGGAAGGACGATAAAAATTTTATAAAAAATATTATGTGAGAGCCCTCTTGATCTCATTATGTATTCAGATGATGAGCGTACTTCACCTCACCTGAAACGTAAAACAAATAATATCTTCATCCAAACCAGATGATTGCGCAGCATGAAATGAACATTAAAAACATTTAATATTCATGTACAATAACATGTCATTTAACAAAAAATAACAATTAGGGTACCCCTCTCGCTCAGTAATTAAAACAATGTCTGATTGGTGATGTACTGTCTAGTGTTTGGAATAAACCCCTTGTCTTTTGAATTTGAATGAAAGTTCGTACTTGAAAATTGTACCGTTTTATTTTCTTTATTTTCTTGTCATGGTGATATTTGTTTAGCACTTTGGGTGGCACATGCCTTTGATTCCAAAATTATTCTTTGTTTCATCAGTTGTATGCAAATGAATTGTTAAGACTTACTTTCAAAATGTCCCTTCATTGGGTTTTGAATAGTGTCAAATAGCTATAACATCTATACATCCGGCATTTCCCCCAAGTGATTAAAAGAGTACAAACGGTATATCATAACAATCGTTGTGAATGTTAAGATCTATTAGAAATGTATTTATATTTTGTGTAAAAACAGTCACTCACTTGCTTCTTGTCATCGTGATATTTAAGTTTTAGAGGATGATCATTGTAAATTGAGTTGGATTCAAACCCATCCGTTTCATTACTTTTCTCATTTACTCGTTCAAGTAGTTTTGTTATCAAAAAAATTTATTTCGTGCTTTAAAGATTTTATTGGTGAATTTATTCGCCATTTAAATGAATACTTACAACAAAAATTTACAATTAAACAAAAAGATCAGCCGGTACCACTTATTTTGATAATGATGCAATTTGTAATATTTTGTAGCTTCTTCATGTTTGTTTAAAAAATACAGCTCAAATTTTAATTGTTTATGCATGACTTGGGCCATAAAAAAAGTCAAAATTGTTTCGAAAATTTCAGAATTGAATTGTGTAAAGGAAGAATAGACTATTAGGTCGCTTACGATAAGTCTATTGGTAAATTAAAGGGATTATAATATGTTTTTTTCTGTAATTGCATGATTTACACTCTTGTGACTCTTGTCATGATGACCTTGAGGACTTCCTATTTGTATGCCGTATGGAGAATGGGCATTTAAAAATAATTATCCAGGTTATTGAACTCTAACAGACTCTTATTGCCAAATAATTTATAATGCAATACTGGTATATCATTTTGTGTAAAACTGAAGTATATATCGTAAAAGTAGAATGTAACTTTGGTGGCATGTAACTAAATATTAGTAGTTTAATTCATTGAGAAGTTTAATTCCAGAAAGGTGCACCACAATTTTATTTTATTTGTTCTGACCCTCATTCATCATTTTTCATAACAAATACAGCATTTTAATATACATAATGCATATTATATGGTATTATAACTACAAAGAAAATCAGAGGAAATTTATTCTGCCGTTTTTTGTTAATTTGATTTTAAAGTCAATCGCTGATATAAAGTGTAAAGTAACATGCTTGGAAGGCTATTCATTTGTGGTAGCAGCATGATTTGTCTGAAACGTAAAACATCATCTTCATTAAGACCAGATTAATGCGCTGCGTGAAATGAATATTTTAAAAACTAAGGTTTTCAATGTGTAAATTTACTTAAAACAATTCAGCTATCATATTTGGTGCATCCCTCTCTCAATTAAAACAGTATTTAATTGTAATTTACAAGCGTGAATGTTTGATCATTTTGGTTCCTCTTCGTTTTAGGTGAACAAAAGTATTTGAGTGGCTTCCACGTCGCATAAAAGTTCAAATAAAAAATATCAACAAATATATCATATATAGGTCCATCTGGCAAACTGCTTGTTTCAATACATAACACTGGGATAAATCACATGACAAAAAACGTGGTCATAAGGCAATTACTACAAATAGTTGTATGCCAAGAAATGCTAAAAAAGCTTTCTTAAGTTCTTTTAAAATCAAAAGTACATTGAGAAATACTTATTTTTCAGACAGTTACCAATAAACTAATCAACAAGTACTTACCTTAAGGAAATTGTTAATATCCCCTTTCAGAAAAAACTATCCATGATTTTTTAAGTTTCCCAGTACTTAATATCTACACTGCTAATTACAAAACGGAAATCACAAAGAAAAATATAGAAAGGTGTAAATCAATTTTTCACAGACTTCAAAGACTTCCTTTTGCTGTCTTCTTAATAATTGGTCTCCCTTCGTCTTTAAAAATATACTCTTTTATCTTTATGTAAAAACCAAAGTCTGAAAAGGACAGAAAAATAATTGTTTTTCAGGTGCTTTGCTAATTTACCGAGAAAACAGTAATAGTCGGCAAAATACTTTTCAATAGTATGCTCTACATTTAAACAAGAAAACTGCTCACATTATTTGCAACGTGACTTCATGGATGTTAAATATTGCTAGCTGAAAACATCTGGATAATTTTATCGGGTTAACTAGTATCTCAATTAAGAACTTTTGCGTAGAATCTTTTTATATCCTGACATCATACAAGGTCAATGTTAAATAACATACATATAATTAAATTTTATTCAACATATTTTTCTTTGAGCTAGATCATGCCAATCGTTATTACATTGGATATAGGTGGTACCATTTTACGGGTTATCTAAGAATTATCGATAGTCCTCAATATTTATATAAGTTTTGTTCTAATTAGTAATATAATACATATATTTCAACCTATAAATGTAGATCAACTCATTTTTAACAAATGACCCAAGACCTGAATATTATTTATTTTTACTGCGTCTTTTCTTTGTCCTTGAGCAGGACTTTGAGAGAATTAGCATTTAAGTTGATATATGTGGATACATGATTAAAACTGATACACACCCACAGGATCATTGGATCAGTAATGCCGTGACCTCTATCAGATCACCATCTTCATCATTTTCGTAACAGTCAATATTTGATCTCGTACTTAATGCATGCAGATCTATATATTCATTAAGTGAGCCTACCAATGTATAAATGAATAATGTTATTACTGGAAAAGTTTCGTCTAAATTTCATTGGCTACAATTTTATATTTCTGTTTATTATTAAAAATATCCTGAGTAGATTTAAAAATAAGAAATTGCGCAAATAAAATATATCTTATGATAGGTCAGGAATGATGAAAACTGGAGTTGTATCAACGAAAAAACTTCATCATCAAAGTAGTCACGATGACATTTAATAAACTTAGGTTAGTTAAAAACAATTATAATTAATATTCGTTATTTAATATGTAACTCACAAAGAGGAACATAGGGAATCTGTTCCGATGTAGTTTGTTAGTTTACATTATTCTGTTTCATGTCGTCAAAGAATGGCATTGTCTATATAATGGCAAATCTTACTATTTTTCACTCTAAACATTTTTCAAGATCAAGTATAATTCTCATCCTTCAAAAGAAAGTCATTTAATCCCATTCTTTTCATTCATGACCTTCCTTTTAGTTTTGATTTCACAATAATTTGTCATCGCATTGCATTTGGTATTGTTCAAAAAAGACGGTGTATTTTGACGAGATGGCTAATTTGAGAATACTTTTTATTGTCAACCAGATATACATATCAAGTAAATAGATGGAAAGGAGAAAATGAAAAAGGAAACGAAATGATGCGACAATATTTTTTAAATGCGACATTGGAAATTGATATGCAGTAGGTTGACAATGTATTTCCGAATGGGATAAAAAACAATCTGCAAAAAAACTGTTGTTTGCTGATGCCGTCGGTGTAGGCGGTGTCTTGTGTTTGGAGAAATGGGAGACACGAGGAGACAAGACGTGCATTGAAAAAGGAAAGGGTTAAATTTGTCACCAAAATCGTTTTGTTCTATTTTTTGTCCCTTTTACATTTTGTCCAGCGATTTAAAAGAGAAGATAGGCTTCTTTCTTTTGAGGTTTATTTGAGAAAAGGGACAGATGTCCATTCATTATATAATAGATGGTAAGAATACGAATTGGATCTGATTTTTTGCCCATTTTTCTTTTGGAGTAAGCGGAAAAGGAGAATCAAAATATGTGCAATCCCAACTTCTCGTTTAAGTTTCAGAAGACGAAATTCGGAAAGATTCAAATATAAGAAGCAAAAAATACTTTGGGGCAGAATACTTTAAGAAATTGAATAGGGACATTCCTTTGTATTTTAAAGCATAAAACTACTGAAAAAGAAGAAAAAAATCGGATTTATCTTTGAAAGCTTTAAGCAGCTGTTTGCTTTTGCGCATCATTTTTTGTCAAACGGTCACTTGACAACGCCGCTAACGTTTTTTGCAAGCTAAACTGGTGTTCAATGCTGTACTAGATATGACGTGGTTCCGGTAGTTCTCGTGATTGAAAAGTTAATTTTCGATTAAATAAATTTTCTCAGTCTGATCACATTGCCCCATTAACGCATTAAAGTTATACAGCAGCGGTTGTTGTCACACGTTGTCTTAATAATTCATAAAAGTTTACTATTTTCTTAAATACAACATTATTCTGCTTTTACGTTTTAAGATTTTGCTTACAACTTTCTAAAGAAAAAGATAGCCAGGTGCTCTGTATAAAATAGGCTTTGCTCAGGCTATCCACATTTGACCAAAGTTTTTTTTTGTAATGTGTTTACTACAAAATTGGTCATTTTCGACCAGTTGCCTGCGCTTCATGTGCTTTGTTTCGTTTTGATGATGTCATACTTTTTTTCATTTTGCTTTGTTTGACCAGCAGCTAGCAGGGTGAGCAATCAAGGGGAGTTTGGTCGGCTTCAGAGAAAATTATTTGTTACATGAATGCGTAGTGAATAGTATTTTTCAAAAGTAAAGAAGTTTCTCAGAGAAAAAAAAGGTTTCCACATGTATGTTTTTGAACATTTGAACTCAACTCAGAAAAGTAGACCAAAATGTCAAAACTTACAAAAAACGCAAACAAAAAAATAAGCTGAGGGGTCTTCCACGTGGCACGTGGCAGCAATTGAGGTTATATGGTTACATTTACATTTCTTTTCTTCTTTGTTAAAGTATCAACCCTTTTCCTTTTTTTCTTTGTAAAATAATTTGATTCTTTTCATGCATTTAATTTAAAAAGTAGAAAAGAAATTCCAATGGTTTAATTGATTTGATATACGATTAGTATAATAAGTTACATTAAATACATATCCACACTCTGAACTAGAATTGATTCTAATCTTAAACTATTTTAATGTCTTCTTTCTCCAATTTAAATACGACATAAACATTTTCATCACCAAATCATTCATCATTTACTCAGGGCTATTTGTTATCGGTAATTTATTAAATGAAAGAGAGATTAAGACATTTATGGTCATTTGCTGACCACCTGTATATAATAACATATAATTATATAACATCTTCTTAGACCAGAAGCTATTGATTAAGAGTTAAGATAGAAATTGTAAATTGCCAATTCCCATAAAATATTCTTTAAGCAAACAGAAAACCTGATTTGAAACTTTTACATCTTTTTATTATCATACTGATCATCAGACAAACATCGGTTCATGATCATATCGCCTCGGGAGAAAAAACATTTTAAAGAAAAAAGTGCAAGTGCATCTTATTTAAAGTAAAAAATATTTTTAGGGATGCCACCTGTTCTGGAAACACACGCACAAGAAAACCATGCATGTCAACACCAGCCACAGGGAACAATGTAAAATAGATAAGCATCATGTTCACAAAAAAATAACTTTATATTTTTGTTAAAACAAACATTATTTTGAGTATACACGAGACATAATTTATTATTGGATAACTTTTGTAACAAAATGTTATATGCAAATCATTTTTTTTTGTTAATGATAAGAACCTGTAGCTTATCTTTAATATTTCATGGCTATTTTATTTAGTTCATTGTACTATTTAAAAAGAGATGTGGTCTGAAATCTGGGATGATGTTGATGCCGTTTTCATGGTCAAAGTCAAAGATAGCCGATGAATGAGGAAGCAAAAAATATTAAATGTTTAAAGTACAAAACAACATGCGGTTATACGGAGATGCAGACTGGAATGAAAAGTTAATCATGGAACAGCAGACATGAGTACAGACTATCAAACACCTACAATCCATTAATCTGTAAATTCTTTTAAATTATATTTACTTAAATAATATTTTTTAAACGGCATCAATATTTTGCAGTTTTTGTTTGTAGCAAAATAATGTGAATGTTTTTGATTGGGAAATGGGAACCTAAATCTCAGGATCTGGAGAACTGAAGTAAATTACATGCAAAAATTAAAGGTCAAAGGTAACGACAGGTTATTTTCAAGGCGATCATCTATCAAAATAGACTAAAGAGTCAATAATGAATACGGTTGAGTGAGATGCATTTAAACAATATTTTTTTGCTGAATGGTCGAATTGTCTTGCTTTCTTGCTTCTAGTCTAGTAAAAATCCTTGTTCAAGTTCTCGTGTTTTTTTGCGCGAAATCAAATAATAATGGAAAACTTTTATAAATTATTTGTGTGCATTTTTAGAGTACCTAAAGATATTATTGCTATAATTTATTGACCCTTGTGACATGTTTTTTATTAACGGATTTATCGTTTGTTGTCGTCTTGAACTTGGATTAAATATTTTTACAAACAGTTATAAACTGCATTTCCTTGACTCGTTAAGAATAAGACAAGCTTAATGAGAAATGTGTTTTGTTATTTGCTTGATTGACTCAAAGAAAATATATTTTTGTTTTCTTGCTCACATTCCATAATGATCAGTCGGAATATTTAACCATAACTAGACAGAGTTCAGAGACACATGACAAATACATTTGCAAACATTTTAGTGAAAACAAGCTCCGCATTACACTTTCTCCATTTGCTAAAGTATGTAGAGCAAATATTTTGAATGGAAAATTTTCCTTTCTTGAAAAACTAACTCGTATAAACTTGCAATTTAGAGGCGTAATCTTATGGACAAAAGTTAGCTTTAGTGTAATAACGAACAACTTATTTGTAATGTTTTACCAAATGTAATGGTCTCATAATGCCCCATATCTACCTTAAACCTTACCAAGTACGTATTTACTGTGAGCAAAAATTGTCCTGAATCAAAAATGTTATCTTTAGTTTTAATCATCCAACCATCGTATAATATTAAATGGATATTAATGAATAACTTAAATATTGAATGGAATAAATATTATGAATACGACAATTATATACTCTATAATTTTTGCATCTCGCATCATCATCGTCTGTTTTTAAGATAAAAAAGTGGATTTCGCTGGTTTAAGCTAAATTGATATGAAAACTCATCACCAGATCAATTTAATACTCCGAAATACATACTTAATATTTATATCGGTTTTCAACTTGATATAAATATTATTTTTCCTTCAACTTCTATCCAAGTTTTTTAATACACAGGTACCTTGACTCATTCACTCACAATTCCACCTTAACTTTAACCCTTTAACTTAGCAATTTTTTTACTACCTTTTCATCGTACAAACGATTTTTCATATGAAGTTTTGACGTCGTTTCAGTTTTTTACCTGTTGATTGTTATAACGTCTTCTTCAAATATATCCTTCAAACGACGTGCAAGTTTCTCACAATTACAGTAAAAATCCAACAAATGGTTATACATAAAGTTCACATTTCTTTCAACGTGCCACAGTCTCATTTTTTTCTATTTATTTTTGTGCGTCATTCTTCCTCTTATTTTTCTTTCTGATGATCTGATACATATCTTAAAGGCCATTTCCCATTTTATTCTTTCAATCTTTTGTAGAATATGCACTTGGTACAGAAGAACAGAAGGCTTTAGAATACATATTTTGTACGTCGTCAGATTTTTATCAATAAGTTATTCCACACGTAGACAACGAACGACAGAAAAAATATTTGTAAAAGTTGTAAGCCGTAATCTACTTAAATCCAAAGTCCAGAAGGTGGACTAAAAGGAATTTTGCAGAGATTTATTGAATAAAACAAACAAACAACTGTATTCATGAATGTTTAGATAATAAATATGTTTGTATGAATTTTTTAATATTTTAATAAACAACATCACAAGACCAAGACCACATCCTTAAAATTATTTTGGAAGATGATTCGTGATTGGTGGAATTTAACAGATTGTGAGGGTGTGTTTTCAATTAAATATGTTATATAAGTAAAGCTTAAATACTATTAACAAAACAACTTGTTAAATAAATTGGAAATATTTTGCTCTAATTACAAAATTGATTTGTTTTTTTATCCTTTTGCATAGAAATTGAGATTTATACGACATGAGACAGAAAAAAGGACCTTCATCTTGTTCCATGTCTCATGTCTTGTGACACAGGAAAATGAATAAATCTGAATAAAAATATGTTAAATTTGACGACGTAAAAGATATACAAAAAAACGATGTGACAGTCATCAAATCAGGGCTCTCACACGTATCAATACAAAATCAAAAAACTGTAAATGTAAACCTAGTCTATACACATGTTTGCCACAAATCCGTCATCTTTTTTCCAGAAATCTTCGATGTACAACCTTTCATTCTTCAACATTTTTATTGCCATTTTTACAGTTAATTTCTTGAAAGATTTGTTCCAAAATCTCTGTACAATGTACTTGTACACATTTTTACATTTAAATTCTGATCTTTTATATCTCATTCCTTTTGAAACGCAAATGATGAGAACGACAAGGTTAAAAATATATTCTAATCTACATACATTTTTTATTGCATTTCAAATTGTTAACAGTCAGTTAGAAAGTCACTTGAAAATCTTGAAAATCACGTCTCAAATGAACTAGAAGACATTTTTTTCCGTGACATTTTTGATGACCCAGGAAAAAAATCATAATATCCAGGCAGCCAAGCAGGCAGGCACCCAGCTTTATATGCAGTTTATCTGGAGGAAATACGAAAGGGCAGAAAAAGGGTTAAAAAATTTACATTTTTTTTTAGTTTTGAAAAAGAAATGCGTGTGCAACAGGCTGGCAAGCTCATGGTTTTAATGGTTTTATGCTCATTTTTTCTTTGAGAAAGGGTACGACACATCACCCCAGTCCCTTTTTTATGGCTTTTAACTTGTCACAATATCTGCTCGACAATTGTCAAAATACTTTAGATTTAGACGTCGAACGGTAAAGTTGAGAATATTTTAAAAATTATATGGATACACAGATGTTATCGATTTTTTTGTATATGTGAACGTTATGGAATCTTTTTTACGCATTTTAAAAACGACTTGTTGTTCATTTCTTGGTGAAGGTCAGAGGTTAGAAGCTTATCTTTTTTTAAAAGAAAAAATGTTCCGTTCAGTTTTCCATTCAATCTTTTTTTGGATCATTCGACGTCGACGTCGTTCTTGTTCGATGTTCGTCAGCATTAAAAAATCAGTTTTTATCGATAGCCATCAAACATCTTTTGGTTATGAATTCTGATAAAGATTATTTATTCGAGTTTAAATATGAATATCCATTCAACTGTAAATTGTAAAGGTTAAACGCTACTTTTTTTTATAAAATAGATTTGAAGTTTAAGATAAAGTTTGTGTCTACTCCTCATCATCGTCATTATTGAGATGGAACACGAAGATTTATGGTTTGCAGAAGTTAAAAAATAATATTTAAAAAGAAATAATAATAATAATATTTTGACTAGTCATCTGATTTATATGGGAAAATAGATAAAACGTTTATTTTAAGGGGAAGTATGAAAATATTTTTGTGTGGGTCACTTCATTAACCTTCGGTGGTGGTGTAGTGGCTGGCTTGGGAATAATTAATTATTTTATTTTTATTTTTAAGGCAAAATATATTTTTAAAAAGAAAACTGATAAAAATCGAATAAAAGTTTTTCAGTATGGCATGACTGTCAAAATAATGATTTGAAAGAAAGGGGAATTTCCTTTTAAAAACTTTTTCAGTTCTTCTGGTTTAAGTGGGGAACAAAAATATAATGATTTGTTAATGATTGATGGCTGATACTGATTATAATGGTTTTACTTTTTAATAGGGAAATTGATGTTAAACAGGTTGCATTTAAAAATTTGAAAAACCCTAACTCTGAACTTGAATTTTTGAAGAAAAGCAGTAATTAAAAAATACCGAAAAGATATAAATCATAAATGATGATTTAATGAATACAATCGTAACTATTCATCTGTCACCGTCACCTTCTGCAAGGATTTAACGTTTTGCTGATTCAGCCTTTCAGTTAAGTCGTTTCATTCATAATTTTGGTAAATCGAATAATTAAAGTTAATACCATTGATATTCATCAATCTAAACTTTTCAGATGGTAAGATGCTGATTTGGCTTTTCAAAAGGAAGTCTCGACATTTAAAATCTAAATCAAATGAAGTTACAACTGACAACTGACCAGTGCATACGAACTAAGGTAATTAGCGATTCAGTTTTTGGGGAAATCACGAGGAAAAAATAAGTTTATCCGATAATTACATTCACACTTATTTTTTAGCTTATTTTTTATATAAAATTGCAGATTCTTCAAAAATATTGCAATTAAGAACTAAAAAACCTAGATTTAAAGATCTGTTATCAGTCTAGTTTGTGCATTTTGAAAAAGTCAGCAGCTTTAGTTTTGCTCATTAATATATTTTTTTCATAAATGCCGTGCCCATCCTATCAATTTTCTCAATTGGTTGGGAGACTACCAACTACCAACGCAAAAAGGTTTTCTGCAGACAACAACAACTGCGTATTGATAACTTTAAATTGATATAAAATCTATATGCCTATTATTTATGTTATAACGGCCGTCGTCACGATAAAAAATGATTTTATTTTTCAAGGTCTGGTCCATTATCCTCATAAACATCAACGCAATATTATTCATCCAGTTCGATATAAACTTATGATAAGTCTAATGATAAGCCATTAAAAGTATTAAGTATATATCACAGACAGACAGTTGTCCAGAGCTTTAAACAAAATAAAAAATATTATTTTATTGGTCATATTTTCTCAGTGAGTTAATCAGTAAAAACATATTTTCAATTCAACAAATAAAAACAGCAGACGAAGCAAATACACCCACACTTTATACTAAATTATTAATGAAAACAAAATATTATTAATTTTTAATAAAATAATATGTTATTGCATAATATTTTGTCTGTTGAGCTTAAAATATAAAAATTGTACAAGACTGCATGGCCCGAACTCCGAACCGTTCCAAAATTATTATTTTTGTTTGGTTTTAACGCCGATATTTGACCAATGTGGGGTTTCACACCTTTGAGGGCATGGAAGGGGTAGATTACAGTATATGATCAAAGTGATCTAATACTGTGATCTGCCCAAAACTAATTTACTTTGATAGAAAGAAAATTCTGGAAAACAAAGGAAAGCTATTAATTGATTTTTAATTGGAATTGAAAACGATTATGATTTTTGGTGGTGTAAAAACCAGATGAAAGAATATAAAATAAAAT
>JAQFYG010003123.1:0-13129 GCA_034694325.1 Entomobrya corticalis
GGTGCTGGAGGACAAATGCCCGGTGCTGGAGGACAAATGCCAGGTGCTGGAGGACAAATGCCCGGTGCTGGAGGACAAACGCCTGATGTCGGAGGTAGATACCCTGGTGTTGGAAGTTTATTTCCAGGAATTGGACAAATGTTTCCAGGATTAGGAAGTATGTTCCCAGGGTTTGGGAGTCAATTCCCAGGGTCAGGTATTCCCGCAAACCAATATCCTGGCTTGGGTGGCCAGTATCCCGGTTCGACTCGCCCTAAACCTGACATTGGTGGTCTGTATCCATCAACTGGAGCTCAGTATCCTGGAGCTGGTAGTCAATATCCTGGAGCTGGTAGTCAATATCCTGGAGCCAGTGCTCAGTATCCTGGAGCTGGTAGTCAATATCCTGGAGCCAGTGCTCAGTATCCTGGATCCGGTGGTCAATATCCCGGAGCTGGTAGTCAATATCCTGGAGCCAGTGCTCAGTATCCTGGAGCCAGTGCTCAGTATCCTGGAGCCGGTGCTCAGTATCCTGGAGCCGGTGCTCAATATCCAGGAGCCGGAGGTCGATATCCAGGAGCCGGAGGTCAATATCCCGGATTCGTTGGTCAATATCCCGGATTCGTTGGTCAATATCCTGGAGCCGGTGGTCAATATCCAGGAGCCGGTGCTCAATATCCTGGAGCCGGTGGTCAATATCCCGGAGCCGGAGGTCCATATCCAGGAGCCGGAGGTCAATATCCTGGAGCCGGTGGTCAATATCCCGGAGTTGGTAGTCAATATCCTGGAGCCAGTGGTCAATATCCAGGAGCTGGTGGCCACTATCCAGGTGGTGGTGGTCATTATCCAGGATCTGGTGGTCATTATCAAAACAACATTGTTGGCAACGACCCATTAACCGATATTGTACTCCAAGTAGCCAACGAGTCTCTGAAACAATTTAATCAATTTCCTGAAGCGGAAACGTTTTTATCCAATATATTTAATGAATCTTCTTTAAGCTCCAATAATATTCCCAACAATCCTAACACCACCAATTCATTATTCAACCCGAGAAATGCACCCTATGACTCAAGTTCATATTATAACGAGTTTATCCGTGTGATAAATAGTTTGGCATTGTGGCAACAAGCTCGCAGACACCCAAGAGAGCCTATTTTCCCACATCTCCAGGGTGGGTCTGATGGTTCAACGGAGGAAAGACAAGAAACAGAAACTGAAAGTACTCAGTATTTGGTGCAAAATACGACCACCAATCCTGTAGTGGAATCCTTAAAAGAAGACGCTGACATTTCAGATGAGAGGGAGCAGCTTTTGATACAAGAACCTGAAATTGCTGATGCCACGCCCACAGAACCACAAGAAGACCTACCAAGTACAACGATTGAACTGTTAGAGAATGAACTATTTACTTCCACCCCAAAATTTGAAGATAACACAGACGAATTTTCAAATACAATTTATTCACAAGAAGACTACGATTGATATAAAAGATTTTTAAAACTTGTGATTTAAAATTTAAAAATAAATGAGTACAGCCTTAAAAGTATCAAATGAATAAATATAGTAACATTTATTAACCCATTATATTTACCTATAAAATAATTGACCCATTGAACAAAAATTCTTCATTCATTCTTAATCATCCTGTTACGTTTAATGCAATATTGTAAAAAACTTTATAATAAAAGCAATAAGTCATGCAAAAAATAAATACATGAGCAAATATTTAACAAAATTATTTTATTCTGTGCATATTTTATTTATGTTAGACCGGTCTTTTAAACGTATGTTACGTCATGTTAAGGTCAAGTGCGTTTATCTCTATTTTTACGAGACCAGTTCCAGCGTATGTAAAAGATAAAAAACCATATAGCACGTCGTTTCTTTTGACATCCTACTATACTGTATATAGTACATATTTTGTTAATATATACTACAGATGACCTGAATAAATGCATCGTTTGATTCATTTTTGTATTTTAGTTTTGTAAATGAAGAAATCTTAATGGTTCACATAATTTGTCTGTTTTCATGTATACTTTGCTACATGTTTTGTTTTTCTAAATATTTGTGGCTATTAAAAAAGCGGCGCGCTATATAACGTTTATTATGCAGATAAACTGGATCGATGTTGTAATCTTTTTCTGTTCTAGCGAGAAAGTATTTGCAATATCTCCAACTTGTAGAATTTGACATTTTTTTACCGTTTCTAGAAAAAATTACAAACTATATTAAATGAATAAGACTCATATTTTTTTGACAAGGAACATTGATTCAATATTTCTTGTTTATTTTTATATTGTCCCTTATCTGTAAAGAAAGATGAAACTTGCGTCGTGCTTTATAGATTAGCAGTCATGAGAAAAGACTAAAATGATATAGTTTCTTGGAAAGCTTGTTATCAGACCATCCTTCTATGAAAGCGACTTGTCAGCAAGCATTACAACTTTTAACTAATTGCAATGACGTAGTAAAGTAAACTTGTTATAATGTGAAGTATTTCGATGCCTAATTCATAATCGAGCGTTCGTCATGGAGAGTTTAAATTTACCAGGTAAAATATCCCACTTAAAAAATGTTTCAATTTAAATAAATTTTGATCGAATAATTTCTTTAATTTTTCAGCGTCATTGCCTCCGGCCATTACCCAAAATATCATCAATGGCTCAATAGCAGCCTTTGGGGAATTTCCCTACCAAGTCATGGTAACAAAATCCGTAAATGGTTATGACAAATTTATTTGCGGGGGATCAATCATCAATACTTTATTTATTTTAACTGCTGCTCATTGTGTCGCGGACACACTCCCCAGCCATCTTAACGTTATTGCCGGCTCTCAAAATATTTCAAATCTAAACGAAATCCCAACAAGTTTACGTCATTCACAAATACGACCCGTCAAAAGTATTTTAATTCATGAAGAGTATGTCTACACCAAATATAAAATGTTTCATGATATTGCAATTCTAAAGCTTCAGTATCCGCTGAAGTACAATAGCAGAATAAAAAATATTGGGTTACCAAATAAATTGGAAAATTTTAATGGAATAGCTGTAGTTACCGGTTGGGGCTCTACAAATTTAAATGGAAGCCCATCTTCTGAATTGAAAAAGGTAGAATTAGATATTCTACCGAATGAAGAATGCAGCAAAATAGTGAGCGAAATTACGGATGAGAAACTCTGCTTAAAAGAGAGCCATTTAGGGGCTTCTTGTAGCGGGGATTCTGGAGGTCCAGCGGCATGTACCAGAGGACAAGACTTGGAAAATTCAGTACTTTGTGGAGTAGTTTCTTATGGATTTAGCTGTAGCATAAAAGGACATCCAGGAATTTACGTAAAAGTTTCCAGATATATTGACTGGATTAAAAATGGGATACAAAAGCTGAGGTAAACATTTAGAAACAACATATTTTGAAAAGACAAGGAAAAGACGTAATTTTGTTTCAAGAGTTTAATTGTGCATACTTTGCAGCTCTGATATTGTGACAACTTCCAAACCTGACCAAATTCCCATGCCAATTCCCAGCTCTACCCCAATCCCTAACCCCGCAATAACCCCACATCCCGGCTTCAATCCTGGTACTGATCCCTCTCGTCATCCTGAATACTTACCAGGTTCTGTTCCAAATCCTGGTCATATTCCCAGCTATATTCCAGGTCGTATTCCAAGCTATAACCCAACTCCTAATCCATTTCCGGTTGGTGGTTCCATGGCAAGTCCGTGTCCATCAAACAAGTTTTTCTGCAGTTTTGACCTCCGTTGCATTCCAATAGAACATAAATGTGATGGACATTCAGACTGTTCATCAGGAACGGACGAAATGGGATGCTCCAATTTTGTGCCTTCTGCACCACCAGCTTTCCCAAGATTTACTAGACCGGAAGATGTTGGGGAGGCAATCGGAGACAACGGTGGGGGTCAGTGGGGAACGGGGTTATATACACCAAATATGCCCAGTTCAGGTCCCCGAAACCAAAGACAAGTGAGATTTCCAATATTTCCCAGTAATTCATTTCCTGGTCCAACAATAAAAAGAAGCGGTATTGGCAGTGGAAGTATACCAAATGGTCAGGGAATGTTTGGTCTCCAACCCAAAATTCAATGGCAGGAGCCTGATTCAATGGGAGGATATAGTACTAGTTGGGGAGGACCAGGTATTCAAGGTCGGACGACCTGGTGGGAGGGTCCAGGTATGAGTGGTCACAGTACTAGATGGGAGGGATCAAGTGTACAAAGCCCATTTGGCCATACGGAGGGAGTACCAATAAGACGCCAATTGACGCCATCGTGGGATATGAGTGGAATACAAAGTTACAACAGAAATATGGAAGGACCAGAACTTGAAAGTCATACCGTCGAGTGGGGAGATCAAAGATTTCAAAATCACATGGTCAATTTTTAAATTTAAGTGGTACATACTTTAAAAGTAGATTTTTTGATACTTAGAATAGTTTAAAAAAGTAAAAGTAGTTATTTTGAATTCTAACCAAGCATGTCCGGATGATGAAGATATTGTGCATGGTAATCTACAATGTAAACCATACTTTATTTCGATACCCTGTACTATTTTTAAATTATAACCGATTTCCGTGTTGATAATTATTTATGACAGTCAAGTAAAAATTCTACAAAATTGATTAAGTTAGGCAGCAGATTTCGATATTTTGATGGATAGAAAATTTATATTTTTATCTATTATAAAAAAATATATGTTTACTAGTTTCGACGTCGTAATTTTTAAACAAAATGGCTGCACTAATTGTTATGATAGATGGTATGTGAAAAGCTGTGTGACATGTTTCGAAAATTGGCTGATAAGTTAACAAAGACCCGAGAAAGTCGTGTACCAGTAAAACTTAAAATAAATAGCATTTCTAGCATGTCATATTAACTGTTTTCTGCACTGTTTCAAAATATTATTAAGTGTAATATGTACAGGCATAAACGATTGTGCATACTCATGTATAAATAAAGATGCTTTGGAGTAAGACTTCGAATGTTTGATCATGTCTTTTCCGAGGGAATAAAGAAGAGTAAATATGCACTGACCGTAAAATATTTTGTTTCCTACTTTCACTGCAGCCTCGCCTCTGTTTAGCCACCGACCACTATCATCATAAAACACTGCCTTTATTGCAGCATATTATATAAAATAAAACATAAATTTTTAGAGTGTGGTTACGGTTGGTCATGGTTATTTATTATGGTCAACTCTATTTATTACACCGGCAACTTTCATAAATATTGCATTCAAGTAATGTAGTTCATGCCACCTTTCCCTCTTTCCTACTTGTACAATATATATACCTGTAGGATGAGACCTTATCGAATATTATGGTTGAATCCAATACCAACTTTCAAGGACAAACTTTTATAGAAGCTATACTGGAGTAATTAAATATTTAAACGAATAAATTTAGTTTAAGTTTAACTTTAAGTAAAATTTAATTTAGTCAGAATACAAGGTTAGTTCAATAAACCCTTTAATACCTCTGCTCACTGCCACCTCACCAGTACTTATATTTAATTGACCTGAACTTCTTGACTTTCCTGAAATCTAATCGGAAAGAAAGTCAAAATTGTGCACCATAAAAACCATATGACGTCGATAAATGACAATAGCAGGACTACGATCTACGATCGTTTTTATATAGGAAATACGATTTATTGTTTTTGTTGATAACATTTGATGTAAAACAAAAGACTCCGATATCGAATAGCTATGTAAACTGTTGCATCTCACTCAAAAATAGTAACATGATCATGTAAAAGAACAAACAAAAATGTACTCACATTACCGTACCTCATCTACATTAACGAGTAGTTGGAGATGTCATTATTAAAACATTTCATTCATTTCAATCAGTTTGGAAAGTTATTTCATATTTATTGAACGAGTTTGCAAGATACAAAATATTGAGGTGAAAGCTATTGTTTTCATTGAGCAAACCTTGCATTCCAGATTCGTTTCCTAGTGTTTGTAAAGCGTTTTAAACATTAACTTACCAGCCCTTTCATTGCCTTCGATATTCATATTACTGCAACAGATGCACAAAACATGTAATTTGACCTTCGACTTAAGTACGCCTTCTTTCAGTGAAATAAATAAGGAAGTAAAATAAAATAAACTTATAAAACGATTATAGCTTGTTGGGCGTACACAATCTGATATTTACAATAAAAGTTTGCCCTTGATAAAGTTCCCAAGCTAATTCAGTGACATTGTCAAGGGAAGATAAAAGTTTTGCTGAACAAACGGAGTTATTTCCTTTGGGATTTCGGGATGTACCGGAAATAACAGAAAAAAATTACTTTTATAAGGTTATATCAAAATCTGAGGAAGAAAAATAAAACAAGTTCCTTTACTAATGATCTTTTAGTTCCTTTTTTTCTTTTTATTTATTTCTCTGTTCAATACACAACTTCCTTGTGAGTTTATGCGAAAACTTATTTTTCTCTTGTAATACGACTTGATGATGATGATGATTTTATAAGATTATAAAATGCCATCTTGTACTTATGCTTATATAACTTTGTTTTAAGTAGACAGCTGGAACTGGTTAATAATAATAATGTAGTAAAGTTTAGGTCAATAGTTAAATTTTACAAGCGCTATATCTATTACATAAGTTTAAATTAATTAATGTCTTATTATAATAAGTAGACTCTTTAAAATGTCCCTTGATGTAACAGTAGTAAAAATGTGAAATTTCTAACACGGTTGTTTTGTTTTCATCACAAAGATAAAATTAGTTAGTACACATTTCATTAAGTTCATGTTTAAATTGCTAGTTATAAAATAAGAAATATGAACTTTTACGCCATTAAAAGGTTATGCAGCCAAAGCTTGTTATATGCCTATTGGTAGATTGGACCGGACTGGACAGGAAGCCGATAAAAGGACGATGAAGAAAAATGATTCACCATTATATCGCCTATTGAAGATTAAATTGAAGTACAGAATACTGTTTACAAAACATAAACATGCAATAATAAAACAAATAAAATATGTAGTGGAAAAAATACTTTGTTTTGGAGAAAACGTTAAGCCACCGAGAATTCACATTATTGCAAGCAAGAAGAAAAATGCATATTTTGATTTTCCTCTTCCCTGTTGTCATGCTGTTGTTCTATTCATTACAGCTCTATATAAAAAAATAAATAGTCTAAGATAACTACAAAAACATTATTCCCAACAGCCGTTTCATGAATAGAGAATATTTCACAAAAGAAAGCAAAAAAATAGAGAATGCAGAGATCATCATTGTATTATTCCCATTTTCTCTGTGCATGCTGATAACTGCACCATATATTTTACTGGACACAAAACACACATCAAGAAAAGGGATTTCATTGTATGGTGCTTTTCATGATTATTGCTATTCTTCTCATGCAGTTATATTACATTATTATTTCTCTTGTTTGCCCTTCCCATTTCATGTTTAGAAGATAAATGTAAAAATAAAATACTCCATTTCAGAGAAGATTTAGGAATTTGCAAAGGTCAAGGAAGCATGATATGAACAAGAATTTCATTGTCAACTTGTAAGAAGAACAGGAAAATTCTTTAAGATGTAAAGATATATCTTTAGATTAACATTGCTTTTTATACGTTATCATAGCTTTAACATCCAGCGTATATACAATGGTGTCCTAAATATTTCAATCACGTCTTTATATCTTTTTTCCGCATCATTTCGAAAACCTTCCAAACACAAATAAAATTTTCCAACATGCTGTAAATAATGTAGTGGCACAACAAGTATTCTCTTGAGAAAGATTCGCTGTTGGTAATGTCTAGAAAATGACAGAAATAAGGAAAATGGGATCCAGTAAAGAAGATGAGATTTGCGTGGGAGATATCATGCGGTGTTTACTCCTTTCGCTGCTACCAAGCTACAGTCGTTGGTTCCCTTCACGCATTTACCTAAAAACTATTTTTCATTAAACACCGTGCATGTCACATAGTTTAGCTCTTGCCAAAGTATAAATTATTACGACACTTGGTGCATTAGAATTGCTAGCATGTCGTGCATTTTTTTGCATTATTTTTCATTATATTTTTTATACTTTTGAGTTCCTCATTTAGAATTGGTGAAAGTTACTGCATATATACCAGCCTTTCACTCTTTTCCTTCATTTATAATTCAGCATGTCAATGGGTACGGTCATTATATTTCAACGTTTAATGCTATATACTTTTCGAAAAAATTCTTCTTAACTCTGCTAAAATAATTCAAGTAATTTTTTAACAGAGTTATGAGAAGAGAGATGAAAATGGCCAAAAGTTCAAATTGTGTACTATTAACACTAATGATTCGCTTTTGTTTTTGCCAAAAACGCTTTTCCTTTGCTGAAAGTCACTTTCACTCTTGAACATGCATTTGCTATGCAATGAATATTCTATCTGATAATCATCGTTTGTATTCAAGTATAACTCGGAACGACTTCCAACTTTCTTTAATATAATCTGTTATTGCCTCTCATAAACGATAATGACGTACATAACATGGCAAACGATGCTTATAATAACTGAACATGAGATTTTAATTGGGAAGCGCGTCTAAATCAAGCATAACATTTAGCTGAAATTCCCAGTCTCCTTCTTTTTGTTGTATTCATTTGTTCCGCTATCTGTCCGTAATTCCAAGCCTTTTCATACAAAGCTTTAGGACTGTATTCATTAGCACGCGCTAATGTTATAGCGCAAGTTCTCGCAATTCGATATTATCTTAAATCTTAAATAAGGCTGTTATTGGAATAACAAGAAACATTTTCATGATAAGTAACAATTACAAATCTACAGATTCTGGCCAAGTTGGAAATTTATTTTCCGCATTGTCTCAAAAATATGAAGAACACATTAAATTGCATTGACTAGAATGACACACAACGGTCAACCAGTATTGAGTACAAGCTACCTATATAAATGAGCGAAAGTGACCAGAAAATCTAATAAAACGTGGATCTCATATTTAAACAATGTCGAAGCACTTCCATTTCCATCGCCTATGCCGCATCTCGACCATATAAACCACAATCACCAGTGAAGTTTCATTTTATTGCGTATGCATTCTTTATGTGTAGTCTGAGCCTGGAAAGCTTGTCGACCTTCAAAGTATAAAACTACTAGAGCTGACTTTCATGATCAGACAGAACGTCTCACAGATGCGTCATAATTTATTAATAAATGCAGACTTCGCAAGTTGTAAAGATGACAGTTTGAGAATGTAAATGTCAATACTTTGGAAGTGGCTTTAGCTTAAATGTTATTATAAATGCATGTAGTATGTCGTGGTCGCTTATAAACAGCTTAAATAGTTGACAAGTAGAAATTTGAACATTTGTTTATAACTTATATATAATTTCCATAGCTTGATATAAAAGCAGTAAATAGGAGTAAGGCTTTCCATACACCATCCCACGAAGTGCAAGAAATCTACTTATAAGACGCCGCTTAACTTTTCATAGTGCTATATGTAGATTTTAGCAAGTGGTAGGTACGTCATTTCCTCTGTGTTTTATTATTATTTGTGCGACAATCGAAATATAATTAATAAAAAATAATGATTCTTCTGAAAAATTAGTATCCTGTCCTATGTCTAAAGATTAATTATTTAATTCAGCATGCGCTGTGATACGCCATGGAAATGAATGTTAATATACTACTGTTTTCTCTATTGTTTGACACAGAACAGAATTTTCTTTGTGAATGTTATACAGTGACGCTCCATAAATGCTATACATTTTCTCTTGTTTGATCTCAAGAATTGTAGGACAATCCCAAAATGTTAGAAGAGAACAAAGGAGCCAAGCAGTCTGCATCTAGAAGATATTTTGTCTAGTCTGAATGTCAAGATTTTTACATTTAATGCTTTTTACGACTGGACTATAAGTTTTAAACATTATTCTAAGAATAGCTTCCTCACTGCAGTGCAGCAAGTTTACTACATAAATAAACCCGCATTGGCTTGTCACATCGTAACATGGTTTCCGCATTACTTCTTAAATGGCTGCAATAAACTAGAATTTTCTACTGTATGCTTCGTACTTACAACAAAACGGACCCACAAGTGTTCTCTTGTGTACGCTTTTTTACATAACGTGTCTTTTATGTGAATAGAGAATCTCATAAAGTAGACCTTTGTTGACCGTGAAACTGTACTTTTACAGCTTTCACCGCATTGCTTCTTTTGCGGCACCATAATCATTTGAACTCCACTTTATCTCATGTACATCTTCCATAAAATCTAGTACAATACAGACAAGCTGTCTACATTCCACTCAGAATATAAAACAACAAGCTTTCGTCATGTAAGCACTTTTTTCTCCTATACCATTTCTCAAGTTGAATGTGAAAATCCCATCATTAAATAGAAAACGTCTGACTTATGCAATCATTTGCTCAATAAAGAATTTTTATGGCTACAAACATACAATATATTATATAAGTTTTTAAGAATATAGAGCAAAATCATCAAAAAAGTCAGCAAATCAGAATAATATGTGTGATTTGTGGTATCATGACATTTTTGCTATCTCTTCCTTACTTTTTCTGCAGTTTTTCGTGATTCCCCGCTCATAGTGACGTGCATTTTGTCCAAAATGAAAAGCATCCGGTTTAACTGTCATATTCACTTAATTAAAATGAATCGATTACTTCATTCTGGAAACTACTCAGATTGTATAAGGTTTAAAGAAAATTATATCATAGGAAATAAAATTGATCCGAGGAAATATAATTTTAAAAGATACAACTTTTACGTATACTTTTAAAATGCATATTTAAGGGAAGCAGCAAACATTTAAAGAATCTAAGAAAATTGTATGATTAAATACATAAAATATTAGTATTCTTTACGAATGAAAGATAGATTTTTTCGATTCGTGTAGGCGATCAGCGCTGTGTTGTTTGTCATTTGTAGCACTAAACAATAAGCAGAATCTTGTTTTGTTTTATTAGGCAACATTAATAATATTGTCATCTCTAGGGAACATCTACTGAGCCGAAAAAACTACAAATATTACATGAAAATTTGAAGCGGCGTCCAAACTATATTTAGTTTGCCGTTGCGGCTTAATAAAAATTATTGCATATTCTATCTTCAAACCTCATTCTCAAATTATTTACAATCATTTACAGCTCAACTGTTGTTAATATTGAGATGACATACAACCATATGTCTCTGAAATTCAAAGTTCAACATATTCCGTAGAAATTGCTTATTTTGACCGACATAATGGTCCCTTGGAATTATAGATTATGGTTTTTGTGACATAGTTGAAACTTATAGCGAATAAAATCCCGAACTTAATCAGATAAATGTAGATACGCGGTAGTAATACAAAAGTTTTGCGTGCTCGGTCTTTTGCATTTTTATGTGGGTCTACATTATGCGTCAGTAGAAAAGACTGAAGCTCAAAGAAAAATACCAACTCATCATTTGTAGAAGTTTTGCTGTTGCCCTTATCTCCTCTCAAGCAATAAACCACATTTTCTTATGTTCTTTTTCACAAGCTCATTCTAGAACAATATGAAATGCATACTTAACCTACAGAGAAACTATATATTATTTGTAAAATCAAAAACCATTATGGTGTTTTTTCCCAAAAAAAAATCACATGCCAAAATTTGGGTAAGCGGAGAGCTAAATGGATGTCATTAGGGATTTGGGGGAAAGCAAACTTCAAGGCTGAAATGATAACCCATATTTTTATGTTGTCAAGTGTTTAGATGATATCTTGCCAGATATTTCATGTCGTTTGCATTGTCCTTATCATTTTTTTCAAAATGCATTATGTGTGCATATTCACAATATAAAAATGTGATGGTGGACTCAACTGTCACTTACAGATAGGAAAAACTAAACAAATTGAGCATAAATGCAAAGGCATCGTTTGGTGATTTATACTTTAATCTTACTTTCTTTCCTCATCTTGTATAGATATTAAGCATCTCTTTAAGCAGCAAACCGCTTTCCATCTTTAAATTTTATCAAATGAACAACGACAAATTAGAATTTAAAAAATGAATATTAGAGAGATGAATGCCATTAGGGCTCCTTGCTGAGGTGAATTTATAGACAAAAGAGGAACTTCATAGCATAGTTCATTTATTGTTTATGTTAGTAGTCTCATGATGTTTGTTTTTCCCATAATATTTTTGTCTAAGATTAGGAGGAAACCATTTTGATAATAAATTATGGCAAATGTCACTAGCAGGTATGAGCAAAATATAAAGAAATTGGTAATAGTAATGTAGGAACAAAGCAAATTTATGTGTATTTATATGCTAAATGACTTCTGTGTTTGCTGATTTATCGGACCAATTGTCTATCTGCAGATGTTACATGCATGTATACGAACATCTTTTTCTTCAAATTTCAGCTTTCAGTAGTAAATGTAAAAGTAGAGATATTCTTAAAAGAGATTAACAATACGACATATTGCATTTTAGAATGTTATATTTAATACGATAAAAAATGCCTAATGAAACTTTCATTAGTTAATTTAAAAGTCTTGAAAAACTTTGTCACAATCATTCCCTGATTGTCGAAAATATAATATTTATAATCTCTCTTCTGTACTCAGCAACTTTAACTGTTTGCTTTCAATTACAATCTTTATTTTCTAACTACCTTCATAACCTACAACAATTCAATCCTTCTCTATCTACTCAGATTTTACAAAAGAAAGCATTTATAGAAAAAGTATTAAAAAATTTATAAAATATATTGGTCGTGTTATTTGTCAACATTCTCACATATTCAACAAGCTAAACAATTATCACAAAAGCTTTTAATATTGTTACTAAACAACCGTTTCATGAAGCAGTATGATGCTTAAATATTACCTTTCAATTATTTATATAAAAAGCCAAGTTATGTTCAAAGTACATACACTGAAGATGTGACTTTGAAGACATATGTCACGTAGTAAAGCATCTCAGAAAAAAGACGACGATTTTATACTCATGAATAAGCAATCATATAGAACAGAGATTTGTAAAGAAGTATAGGTATCACTTTCTGGTTAATTACATCTTTATGAAAATTATATCGACATACATGAGCTTAAGGGATCTATCTCTCATCTTATAAAACATATTTTTCACTAAATATAAATTCATTTACACTTTCACTCTT
>JAQFYG010003124.1:0-13125 GCA_034694325.1 Entomobrya corticalis
TCATTGCACTTCGGAATGATGATCAAATGGCTGGTGCTGTTGGCGGTGGACCAAGCTCCGATTTCACTTCGCTCCTCGATTCTCGTTTGGTCTGCAAGTCATGGGCCAATGAACTCGAAATGGCAGTTGGGATCGAAAGAACCATACGTCTTCCGAATGGAGACGCCCATCAACTCTATTCCATTTTGACCCGAGTGGTTCAGGGTGACCTCTCAGAAATCCTTCAAAATACTGTACAAATCAGAGACGTCCACAAATGGTGTCCCTCAAATCTACCTGCCAATTCCAAACGGCTAATTGACGAAATACTCCTCAGAGTTGGACCTGACATCAAGGAATTCGTTCACAGCTCTGAAGACATCAATAAAAATAATTATTATTCATTACCAATCTGGTATACTGTCATCACAGACTGGCTCCAGCTAACCCCAAACCTCCAAACGTTGACACTTGCCTACATAAATATTGATGATGACCTTGATGTGACGGCGGAGCTACCACAAACTGTTCAAACCCGCCCCTTTCCTCACTTTCCAAATTTGACAGAATTTCACGTAGGAAACCTGCCAGGACCTGTTTTCCTCTCAGCTCTTCGTGTCAATAACCACATAAAAGTCTTGAGCATGTTCCTCATCACCAAAATCAAAGAGATCCAACTACCCCATTTGGAACAGCTAGAGGTCTGCGTCTTATCAGAGCGTTTAACAGACCACACATTCCTCTCAATATTTTCTCTCAACTCGCCCCTGACAACATTGAAGATCGAATTTGGTGATGATATCGAACCAGAATACATTGAGCATCTCTTCTGGATAGTTGAAAATTTCCGAATGACCTTGAAGAACCTTTATTTAAATCTTCCAGTCGAGATTTGCTTTATCCAGGATTTCCCTCAAAGCCTACTGGACATTCCAAATCTTCAAAAATTCACTCTGGACTTGCGAGGTGTGAGGAATATCTATAATTTTCGGATGGCCTTTCATGAGTTCCATTATTATCTGACAGCCATGATTTCAAAATTTAAATCATTGGAAGAATTTCAAATATTAAATTGGAATCTTAAAGCAGCTGGATGGTTTCGGCCTGAAGACTCGGGAATATTTAAAAGGAAGACGGTCCGCTATCACTTTGCAGATCAGTTTTGGTGCGTGCTTCCGCTCTTGAAAAAGGTGGAGATCAGGATTTTGGATCATTTAACATCCAAGACTGAATCATTTATCTTTATTCGTCCTGTAAAAAATAAATCTGTTGAAATTATAGTATGAATTTTCTTGATAATTAATTGTGAATCCGTTACTTAAAATTTTGTATAGAGACTGTAAAAAAGTTGTAGATTTTGAGCGTAGAAAGTATGAATTCACTGATTCTATTATTGATCATTGTAATTTCAATCGATCTAACAATAAATAGAGATGAGATAAGTAACATTGAAAGATATATCTGATCAATTTCCTGTAATTAAAGTTGAATTATTATTAATAGGCACTTTTTATTACGATTTATGATAATAAAACCGTTAAGAATTCAGTAGCGCCACCACATTTTCCAGCATCTTTTGTCATTCATTTAGCAATAATCGTAAAAACAATTCATCATACATCACTGACTATTGACCAAGTATATATTTAATTCAATAAAAAGTTAAATAAAAAGAGCATTTAAAATACAAGACTGAATGATTAGACTTGAGACTTACAACATGAGATCATTTTTTCATCATCATCATCCGTATAACACGTGGTCATTGTTCCCTTCCTACACTATCGTCATCGACTATGTATTTTAGTAATATGCTTTGAATAGTAGTACAATAGAATATTGTAAAGGCAACTATTTGCAAAAAACTGGCAACGGGCAAATAGTATTGATATGATACCGTAAAATTTCATTTAAAGGTTTTCTCGGAATGTACCTCTTATGCACGACTTTATAGAGATATATGATTCATAATAATTATATGACTATTGTTTTATTTTTTATAGTATTTCAATAGCAGTTTTAAAAAGACTGTATTTTATTAAATGGCGGAAGCAGTTTTACATTTTTGCTCAGTTTGTATGTCTGTCAGGCTGGACAATTGTCTTTATGACTGTTCCTTTAAAACGATCCATTGTTTCATTGTTTTCCGGACTCGGGGAAAAACTTTCTTTTTTTAATTAACCAGCTTATATGCTACTTTGGAACTGCGGTTATGCCAACATATTTTAAATGGTATTCAGTATGCAGTTCAGATAATAATATGTAGAGCTAACAGTATCGTTGTGTGATTACGTGTTATAGTAGCCGACTACAACGTGGAATTCTACAAATAAATTCACAAGGTGCTTATCTTATAAAAAAATAAAAATGGCACGCGCGCGTATCTGGAACCCACTTGACCTTGACCTATTGCCTGAACAGGTAAAATTAAAAAAAAAACTATTGGTACTATAAATCTATTATCTATACAATTAACTTTTACTAATCTACCATTTGTTGTAGGCCTTGCACAAAATGTTTGACCATCTGGAACCCCAGACATTACTAAATTTACGGCTGACTTCAAAATCGATCAATACGAAAGTTTCAAAATACGCTGCTAATCATTTCCGAACCAAGAACACAATATTTTATGGCAACACCCTTCGTTTCAATTATGATTATTACCTCGGCAACACACTTCCAGTGATTCTGGACATGAACCATTTCGAAAGGATGCAAAATATTATGAGAAATTGGCAAGAAACGGAGATATCCCAAAGAGATCTGATCCTTCCTGGTCGTCACATAAAAATCCTAAATTTATCATCATTAAAACCACCTGATTTTAACGGAGTCGTTAAGCACCCGATCTACAAGCTTTTGGAAAACATGGGTCCCGGACTATGGCATCTTTCTGTGCTGAGCCGTGACACAAAATTCCATAATATCCGGGAAATGAACACATGGTACAAAGCCATTAGAAAATTACTGGACCTAGTTTCCGGTCTAAAAAGCTTGGTTGTCCAAGCACCTGAAGTACAATTCGACTTGACAAATGAAAATATGGCGCTCATGAACCGTTTGAACTTTACCATTTGCAAAATGCCCGAATTAACTTTAATTCAACTGGACTCTGTCATGTTTCATTTTGCAAAAGTCAACCTACAAGCTAACAAGACCATTGAGAAAATGACTCTTAACCTGTGTCATGACCTCATAGAGAACTCAAAAAGAAGTGGAAAGCACTTTACAGATCAGTTAATGGAGGTTTCCTTAGGATACTTCCCAAATCTTTGGGCTGACCTCGTCGTCCTCCGATTACTTCAATGGCCAGTTACCAAACTTTCTATTAATTGTGAAGAGGTCATTGAACATTTCATTCCGGACTCTGTGCTTCGTATGTTTAAGAAAACTTTGAGAAAATTTTACATTTCAAATGTTCGGCGACCTTCTAGTGGAACCTTCCCCATTGAATTCCCAGTTCCTCATCTCCAAGTGATGGAGATCGAGTTGCATAAGAAGAGAAGAAGGGGCGAAACTGTGGTTTACTTTACGGAACCGCCCCCAAAATTGGTGAGGTGTGAAATAATTAAGTAATTATGTTTGATGGGTGAATGCTGAATGCTGGATTTGTTTGTAATTAATTTTTAAATATGATTTTGTCATTATATCGATCAGTTATGAAGGTCATGAAAGTTATGATGATTTTATGAAAATAAATTTATGAAACAGTAAATTAGTTGAGTAGCGAAACGTTTAATTTTTATTATTCGAAGTAGACGCTTAAGAATCATAAACAAGACACCTTTCAATTTCAACATCAATAATATATGAAGTCACGGGAATGAAAGTTAATTAGGTGGCGTTTCCATAATCACTCTCCGTACTTTCACTTCCGGTGCCTGAATCTAACTCTGAAGATGGCAGGCTAGAATCATCATCTTCAATATTTGCTTCAGCATCTTTCTCTCAAGATTTAGGCTTTCACCTTCACCTGCGTTGTATCTCCAATAAAAAGAGAAAGTTATTCATAAAGTGGTTTAAAAGCTTGAAGTTATGTTGAAAAATTAAGTTTGTTTGCGTGAAAGTAAAAGAAAGATGAAAATTTATGAGAAAATTACCAACGACTGCGGCAAACGGCTGGTTTTAAAAGGAATCAGTGCTTAAGACAGAGGGCTTAAGACGCGACTTGGGTGGAGTTTTAAAGCTGAAAACTTCCAAACCGAAATTGATGCCGATGGACAGATTTCCACTCATAATTGTACTGAAACCAAAAAAGATTCTTGTATTCGACATTGCTTGTTAGTTGTTACATCTGTTTGAAAAACGCTTCAACCGGAAGTGATATCTGAAGACATTAAACTAGATTAGATTTCGGGGAAAACGATATAAAAATTTGGATAAATTCTGTGGAAAAAAGGTAATATACATAAATATATTATAAAATTATAGTAATTTTTGCCGAAGTGAAAGTTTTACATAAAATATTTGGAGAAAAATAAGCAAAATGTGGCAGGAAATACATTTTTATATGACGTATTATAAATTGTTAATCTTTTAACTCGCATATCATGGACCCACGCATTGTGGTGATGTGAGAAGAGAAAGCAGTTTACTAAATAAATACAGTTATGAAGAGGAGAAAGTGGAAGATTGAATAAAAAATGGAGAGTGTTTCATCTTTGCGTAGTAAATGTTAATTACGCAGCAAAACATGGTTGATAACTTGAATCTTTGCAAAATCTAGAAAACTAGTACCAATCTTTGCATTTTATGTTCAATATTTTATGTAAAATTAGCTAACAATCTATTAAAGTATATTAATTTAAATATTAGCATTTTCAGACTGGTAATATTCCAAAACGTAAATGAAATATATGAGACAACTTCCAATTCATTTGCATGAGGAAACGAGCAAAACTATTGGACTATGAATACGAATACTAATACCTTCCATGTCAATGCAATGTACAAACAATGTTCAAAAATGAAATCTTCACCAATTAAAAATGGATAACGATAATTTCAATTAAAAAATCTAGCTTTCTTTCCAGCTCAGGTTTTTTGTTCTAGTCTAGATGCATGAATTACAGAATGACTTCATCATCATCAAAAATCATCTCTCAAAACTTGTTGTCATCTTCATCGTAATATGGTATAGATACTTCCACTTTTCGCATAGCAAATCGTTTAAAAATGGGCAAAGAAAACAATAAAGAAAATCTCAGAAGAATTGAAGCAGAAAATATCATAGGTCAAATCGTTGGACAACTTCAAATTAATCTATAAATCAATCAATCGATCATATTTATGCTGATGCTTATTGCTTATATTCAAAAGACATTCCTAGAATTCTGCCAATTTTATTTTAATTAGTTCCTAGAATGTATTTTGCATATTCTTGCTAAAAATTTGAATGATATTTTGGGTTACTTTATTTAAACTTAATATAATATGATTAAATATTAAGTTAATCGCTTGGTGATTTTCGATGTTTTTGAATGTTTAATGATTGCAACAACAAACTTCCGGGGAAAACTTTCTCTTTTCATATTTCTGGTGTTTATTGTCTCAGGAATGCTTGCTTGGAAAATGGAAATCGAAAAATATCCAAGTTTATTTAAAGATGTGATGTATGAACATTTCCTGTAATTGATGGTCTCTTGAAGGGCCTTCACTGTACACAAAATAATGGAGAAAACGCTTGTCATGAAAGTCTATATTTTTATGATTGATTTTAATCTTTGAAATGATTGCTGCATCATTTTGCCCCAAATCATAATTCTTTCAATAAAATGATGGCAAATTAGGATATAGGCTTTCGACTTCCGTAAGAAAAGCTCATTAAATTGAGATGCATAAAGAATGAGTTATGGACAACACGAGGACGAGATTAGTAAGCGGCACGTCGAGTGAAATACCAATAGTTTATCAACCTGTTTTATTTTGAAATCATCCCAATACCTTTCCATGTCTGTATTTAACATTATCTTAATAGCTTGAATCTTAAAAATAAATGAAAATGATACGATTTAAATTGTACTTTTTACTGTTTATTTATTTTTTACGTCTTCAAACTTCATAATTCATACAATAAATAGTTATTTATACAAAGTTTTGTTCAAAATAACATATTATGTGGCTAAATTAACAACACTTATACTACAAATTACATTACAGTCTACTTTAACTCAACATAAGACATCATCATCATCATAATCATAACTTAACATCTTACACTTAACTAGTATTTACTTCTTTACATTTTGATCCATTTAATATGCTTTTTTTACTTAATCTAAAATTTTACAAGGTTCTATAAACTAATTGAATACTTAATTAATTATACAGGCAAAGCCACACGATCTTCACAAAAATTGCCAAACTATAATGATCAACTACATAGAAACACTACATAATTGGAATAGATTTCCCCTCAGTCATAATAATTCATATTCTACAAGCTTTCTAATCTTTCTCGACAATATACTAATTATAACAAACACTCTAATTAATTATAAATTAATATATAATTGTGAGCCTCTATTACTTTCCACAATTTCTTTCTTCAACTCAACATATAACATCATCATCAATAAAGATCTTAAACTAACTTAATTGCTATTGCCACATTAAATTTAGATCCATATTATAAGCTTCTTTACTTAATCTAAAAATTTTTAAAAGTTTCTAAAAACTAAATGTATACTTAATTAATTATACAGCCAAAGCCGCATGATCTTCACAAAAAATTGCAAAACTATAATGACCAACTTCATAGACACAAAGTTACAAAAATAACCTATAATTATAAAATATGCTCTCATAGTTACAGTTCATGTTTCACATTCTTTCTAATCATAAGACATTTAATTAAATCTAATTTTATCTATATATCATGTCTACACTAAATAATTGGACTTGATTACCTCTTAAGTCATAATAATTCATATTCTACAAGCTTTATAATCTTTCTCAAAAATATAATTGTAAAAAACTGTCTAATTAATTATAAATTAATATAAATTGTGAGCCTCTTTTATTGTTCACCGAAATATTCATCCTTTCCTGACCGCCACTCATCTCTGCACATGTTCCTAACGACATACTTACATTCCCCATCCATTATTTCTCCATGGGAATATTCAATCTTCTCCAATTTGGGAAATATTTCCCATATATTTGAGCCAATTAAGCCGCCGTTGGTAAAAATTGAGCTCAAGAACTTGATCTTTCCCTCTCCACTTCCGGCCCTCAATTTTTCTTTCACCGAACCAACAATCGTATCCTCCCCTCCAAAAAAGTAGCCTGGAAAGAACGTCACCTCTAAATGCTCTAAACTTTTTTCCATTGGAAGCAGGAAATCCAAAGAGCAGAAATTCTTGGCTTCAAAAATGAATGACTTCAACTTAGGAAGGTCCAGTCTCATCTCACGGAAGTCATCCTGAAAGTCCAGCCTAAACTCATCCTCTGATTCGTGGAAAGCGAGCCTCAGATCTGTCAGCGTGTTTCCGAATTTCCTACTTATTGCATTAAACATAGTCAATAAGTGTTGGGGAATGTACCAAATATCTAAATCAAGATGACTGAGATTTAATTGGAATTCCATAGTGATTAACTTCAGGAAGTTTTTTTCGTCATGGTACTCAGTACAGAGCTCCTGTAGATTTGGCAACGGAAACGTATACATGTCGAAATCCTCCTCGGGACGTAACTGATAAGCGATTAGTGTTGAGATATGACTGTTTTCTCGGAGGACAGAGCTGCAGATCTTGGAATGGGCGACAGCGAAATTCAAGAGCTGGAGATCCTTGATAAGCGGCATTGGCCGGATCCACATTTCCTCCACCAACTGGCTGTCCAGCTCAGGATTTATGACATCATTAGATAACCCATCGCCGACGTAAAGGATCTGCCTCAAGTTTGGCATTAGTTCTAAGGTTTGGCGATGGCGCGAGTGGAGCGTTGCTGGTGGCAATTCTTCATTGAAACCACGACGCCAATCAACCAGAGAGCACTTAAGTACATGATCCCCATACAGTTGAAGAATATTGATATCCTGAGCTGAATCTGGCTCTGGTCCAAATCGGGCATACCCGGAAACAAAGGGGCTCCTTTTAATCAGCGGTCCATTCTTATGGGTCTCATGGAAATGTCGAAGGAATTGGGCATAGCGTTCGAGTTCGGTGAAGTTGAATATGTCGATCCAGAACCTGGACAAGCCCTCTGATTGATTTCCCAAAATGAGTTCATTGCGACATTCGTCTAGGGAGTCCTTTCGAATGAATTCATCTACTGCATTGCTCCAAGTTTTTGACACCAGACGCAAGTTGAGTATATCCGAGTAGAGCTGTGTCCGGCGGGATCTTCCGCAAGAGTTACAGATAATTTTTGGGGCGATTGGCACAGCAGAGTCAGGTATAAGATCGTCTTCAGCGATTGCTGACTCTATAAACTTGGGGCCGAGAATGTTCCAAACCTTTGGAAATAGGAAGAGAGCCCGCTTATTCATCAGAAGTTGTCGAAAGTACAGCGATGAGTTCCCCAAATTCTCAAGGTCGTTGGGATCACCAATTTTATCCGAAATCTGACGCCAAATCTGTGCATAAAAAATAATAAAACAGAACTCGGCCGCGTTAAAATCAGTTAAATCACTTACGAGCCAATAAACCTTTGAATAATTTTGTTCCTACTTCCTCCGGAAAAATGTTCAATAGCTGGCTATAATCCTTGATGATGTCGTCAGTGGCCTCCACTATGTCTTTGATCTCTTCCTTCTTCTCCCCTCCGAGCTTGTCTACAATATTCTCCTCTGGAGATCCCAGATGAAGTTTTTCCACCTGCTCCTCCATGGTTTCACCACTTCCAGCTCTACTTGACTTCCTGTAAATTATAAAGACAATTAAATGATGTTATGTTTCCATCTTTTTAAAACGACACATTAAAAAAGAATGATTAAATTTCTCAGAAGCTAAACGTTAGCTTTAGTTAAGCTCCTCCACTATTACGTATTAATTAAATATTTTTTTCTTTCCTGCACAATAACCTGTCAAACTTTAATTGGCCACAAAAATCGTAACACAAAATCCCCAAAAAGGCAGAATACTGACACTTAAAATCAAAGAGAAAAATCACAATTAAACCATCCAATCTAATCACAACAAACTTAACTAAAAACACACGTGCTAATTTAAAGATTGACTGCACTCTTCTCTCAAGTATCCTCTCTAATCGAGATTAAAAAGAAGGTTAACAAATTACGTAAATCGTAAACACGATGTAATTTTATGTTGTTGGTAGCTGGCACAGTTACTTTCTATCTCCAGTTGTCTGAGATCCGTGAGCACTGAGCACTTTTTTGGTAGTGGGATCGAGAATCGAGACTCAGAGATTGCTCAGAAAATCAGAAGAATTCGTCATGACAACGTTTTTTTCAAAAAGCTTGTACTGCATGCACTCATTCATATCCCGGTGTTCATGCGCGACACACTGGACTCGAAATTCCAGAGAAAATGAAATTTTTTTTCTATAAAATCGTTCTGCTTTTTAATACGTAACTATTTCATAGTTTATGAGAAAGATGAACATACTATTATCTGTGTTTAAATGGGAAACAGTGTGCATTAGAATTGGAGTGGAGAATAGATAAAGAATATTCCATTTTATTTTCAACAGTTTTTTGGTGAAATAAAGATTTTTGTGAAAAGATATTGGAGACTTTAATTACAAGTTAACTTTACAATTTTTGTTAGTTTAAAAGTTAAGTTAACTAATCAAGTTATCTGGAAACTAAAACATGCGTTTTGACACAATGACTGAAGAGGAAAGTGGATCAAAGAGGTATTTAAATAACTGTTTTAAAAGCATCTAAAATTATTTAATGAGCATTTTAAACCATTTAATTAGCACTAAATATACGATTATTTCTTGTGACAGGATAAATATGATCTTCATGTAATAATTATGCATTAATTTAATCAATTGGTTTATTGCTTTTGTTTATATTATCAATCAAGGCGGGTGGCCAACTACTATAAACTTTGGTTTCAACACAATTGTATTATTTTGGGAATCTATTTTCTCATAATTGCAAGTATTCTGCTAGTTGCTCTTGTGTACCGCCAACAATCAAAAATCGATTTCAAGCAATATCTTGAAAATGAGGAAAAAGCCACAACTCCAGCAATTCTCAACGCCACAGATGCAGCGGATCTGGACGCCAAAACTCCAGCGGATCTGGACGCCAAAATTCCAGTGGATCTGGACGCCAAAACTCCAATGGGTCTTGACGCCACGACAGCAGCGGGTCTTCAGACTGAGGACGACCTCCCAATTGAAGTAGACCACTTCAAGATCTCTGATGATTTGTCGAGTCCTTGCAACAATTTTTACCATTTTGCTTGCAAAAATTGGCACAAGAGTAACCCTCGGCCTTGGGATTCAACGGAGGAGTGGAGCTTTCGAAGTCTTTTCAGAACAAAAATAGATGGAATTATAAGAGGTACGAAATTTGTTTTTTGATTTTAAATGAAAGTAAATTTTTTAAATTATAAATCACGAGAACACAATTATTTTTAAATAGAAATTGTGAAAGAGAAACCTCAGAAAGGAGACATTTCGGCCTTGACGAAAGCGCGTGATTATTACGGGAAATGCTTTGGGTTTTTTAACGGAAATCCAGATTTTTATTTAAAGGATACAATCAAATTTTGCATTGGCGAAGTTTCAACGCTTTTCCAATATGTGATTGGGCAACAATATTTGAAAAAGGTGTACAAATCTAGACAAGAACTATATGGAAATCTAGATCAGGTTCGTGTATAAATCATTTGACATTTTTTTATCCTGAGTTAAGAGGTACTACTAAGGTTTATTTAATATAATTTATAATTACTATAATTAATGTAGGTGGAGAACATGGCCGTAAATATTTGGAAACAAGTGTTAAAACTTGTAGAGATTAACCCAGAACGTGAAATATTACCAAAAACTTTTGATGCAGAGAAATTAAAAAAGATGGAAACATGCCTGGGCTTTCCCACTTGGATATTTAATGATACCAGAATGGAAGAGGAGTACAGAGATGTATGGAGAACTAATTAAAATTTAAGCTAATTAACATTGCATAAAGATTTTAAAGATTTTTTATTAATTATTTAAGATTAATTTATATTTTTTGTAGCTCCATTTTAAAAGTTGGATGTCTTTTACCGATTACGTTGAAACTGCTCAGGAATGGCTAACAAAAAAGGAACATGAAAATAATAGCATGGATAGCAAAGGATGGTAAATAAAACTTTATAACTAATAATTAAGCTTTTTTAATCGTTTTATAGTAATTCTTATTAAGTTAACTATTGCATTTTTCAGTTATTGGTATGATTTTTCTGATGGAGATGGCGCGTATTTTAATCCTTTGTCGTTTCAAGTTTGTAAGTTCCAAAAAAAATATTATTCCTCACTGTATTTGTTTGTGATCTATGGAAAAATTATGTCTTAATAATTAACTTTAATTTTAATTTGAAAGATATTTCAATGGGCATGATTCAATCTTGCTACGATATTAGCCACGGATTGCCAATGATTTATGGCTCCCTTGGATTCGTCATTGGTCATGCATATGTGCATACGCTCTATGATTCAGGTAAAATAATGATAACAAAAACAATTCCAGTGTTTTAATAATAAGTCATAATAATAGTTTATGGATCAGTACTTAGAATTTTTGTTTTGTTTGTTTATCAGGCTGGAAAACTAACAAAAATGAGAGGTTTACAGAAGTAGAAAAGTGCTTGAAAGATCAGTTCGACGATTTTACTGTGGATGGATTACGTGAACAAGGAATTTTCGTGGATGGTAACCGAACAATGGAAGAAAACTATGCAGATATTGGTGGTCTTCAAGTGGCGTACTCAGCTTACAAGCAAGCGTCAAGCAAACTGGCGTCTTCTAACAACAAATTCAAAACTGATGAAATTAATAATGAATTGGAGGAGGAATACACTGATGACCAGCTTTTCTTTCTTGGAGTTGCACAGGTCTGAAAACCACTATAAAATAAATGTAATTTAAATTATTTAAATTGGGTTTGTTTTATTTTCTGGTGACAATTTGGAACTTTTTTTATTGTTTTTTAAATACAGAGATGGTGCAAATCATACACGATGGAAGAGATGAGAAGAGAAATGCAAGAGTATAAGGTACATACTCCAACCATGTTCCGTATTTTGGGAAGTTTCCAGAACTTTGAGGAATTCGCTAGAGCTTGGAACTGCCCTGTTGGATCACCAATGAATCCTCATAAAAGTAGGCAGCAAAAGTGTTTGGTATTTAAGAAATAAATTATGGAAATAGGTAATTGTTCTGTTTGATTTAATTGTAAGTTTAAAGGTAACTGTAAAAAATATGAATTGTATGAAATTGTTAAGATTTTTTGTGCAATGAAAAATTGTTGATTCTTTAGGTATTTATTTAACTTTAATATTAATTTTGTTAGCTTTAATAATAGGTAGTTTTAATTAGTTTAGTCTTTTAAAAAATTAATGTAAACACTTAATATGAATTTATTTAGTTATGATTCTAAGTTTGTTAAAATGTTATGAATTTTATGATGAGTTATGTCAACTTAAGTATTTAGGATGATAATTTTCCTTATTAAGTGATGAGACAATCAGACTGATGCAATTAGTGTGCCAAAATATAGTACAAAATAAAAATGTACAAAGATCCAAACTGTTTATATTTTAGTTATTGTTTATGCAGCATTTACTTCTTCTTTTAATTTCATTATCTACATATTCTACTGCTCTTACATAAACATTCAAATTCATAATTAATTACAAGTTTATTAAAAACTAACTGCGACCCCACGACCCCAAGAAAAGTTAATTATCGCATGATTTCACATAGTAATATAAATTAAGGGCCTCCACGTCTCTTCTGCAACTAATTTTCCCCATCGACACTTTCTCCACTTTCTCCCTTTTTTAACTGCCACTCCTCTCTGCTCATAGTCATGTCGACAACTTGATTGACCTCATCAAATATTATTTCCTTGTAAATGATCTTCGTCAACTTTGGAAACATTCCCCAAATATTTGACTCATGTAAGGACCTTGACCTGTTCTTGCCAAATACGTGGGTGAAGAACTTAATCTGTCCTTC
>JAQFYG010003125.1:0-13124 GCA_034694325.1 Entomobrya corticalis
GATGTAAACATGTGAGAGCATGTGCTTTTAGCGAAACATTTTCTGGGGAAACGTGACTCTCTGCTCTACCATGATTTTATCTTCCACCCACACACAACTTGACACAACTCTATTTTCTGGCGTTGTTTGTGGAATTGACTGCATGTGGAGAGCTACAAGCTTCATTTTTCTAGTAACGGTCCAACGGTCGGTGGGGTATGGTCCGTTTGATTAAACTCGTCTTTTAAAATTGAAAGAGCATTTAATGTTAATGTGAATGTACAATAAATGTAGTGCAAATTTATTCAGGAACCAGACATATAAGTAAAATGAAATGGTTTGACAGCTCGGCTTCAACCAATCATAACTCTATTTCATGCGTTGAATTATTTAAAAAAAAAAAGAAGGATAATTGTAGAGTGTATGGCAGGAATGTTCGCTACGATTATCTGCTGGAATTTAGCTAGTTGTGATTACTTCTAGTTTCAAATTTTTTCTTAATTAATATGAGCATAACACAAAAAACTGGGTTTTGCGCTTTTCTGTGCGATCGTTGTCCCTAATGAAGTAGGAATGGGGTGCGTTAGGAAAGGAGTCATGAACATTCCAAATGGGCATTAATACATACATGTGTATTAAATAATGAATAAACACAATAACCCATTTCCCTAATTATCAGTTATTTATCACATCATTTTCATTATTATGATGTGCAAATATGGGATTTTCCAATTTCTTTCATTAATTATCTTTAGTGGTTATCTTTACTCTGTTTGCAGTAAAAATCGCATAAATCTAATTAACTCTAGTTATGTCCAAAATCTTAATTACTACATGATCAGTTTCATTTGGCACTTTAAGGTTTCATTTTTTCTTGTATTTCTGAGCGGTTTAAAATACTTTAATGGTAATGGTAAAATTGTAACCAAATTATCAATGTAATTTCACATTAGTATTAGAAAACTTAAATCATTTTGATTTCTGAATACTTAGAAATCTATATCGTCTACTAAAAACTGACTTTGATATATAATTTGAATCTTACCATTAGAGCATGTGAATACATAAAAGTTTTCCAGTTTGTATATGTTTTCATACAATTTATAATTCCATCTTGGCAAAGTACTGTGTTTAAATGTGTTTTATAAAAGCAAAACCAATTTGAATATCAAAAAACGCAAAATTCGATAGAAAGTATCTAGCAACTAACTGTAACCTCTAAACATCAATAAGTATTTAATTTATTAAAAAGCGACAAGAAAACTACTGTGACGGAGCTAAGAATCGAACCTGGGTACCTCTTTATCATAACGGAAGATGTACAGCGCGAGCGTTCTACCGCTTATCAGTCGAGCGCCATACCACTAGTAGACCACTTCGACACTATAATTAGTGCTGCTATACCGCTCTTCTGGACCGGACCTTTCCAAACCTTAACTTTTCTTTCTTACACTTACAAGGAATTCGTACAGACCCCATCGGCCGCTTTAACCGTCAATATAAAATATTTAATAGCCATAATTAACATTAACATAACATGTGTTGGAACTTGAAAAAACAAAGTATAAAGTTTAAAGTAGAGAAAACGCTATTATTATTATACACCCACCCACCTCATGAACAAGCAGTGTTTCTTTAATTACAGACAAAAAGGTACTTGTTCATGTCATATAATATGCATATAAAAATACCTTGAAATAAGTACAAAACAAGAATCATACTCATAAACTTGCGTAAAATTTTGCCCCGTTTTCTGCACGTATTATTGTAAACTAACAGAGAAGTATACGAACTCTTTTCTTAAGGAGAAAAAAGGAAAAGGGTTGTTTGGTGTGTTGCTTCTGCTTCCCTTTTCAGAGACTGGAGAAAGCCTCGTTTATATCTGTACTTTTGTATTTCAGGTTTGCCAGTTTGGCTAGAAAAACAACCCAAAGCTAACGCATAATGTTTCTCCCGAGCAGACAGAGTGGTACTGCTATAAAGGGCGAGAGACAAGACTGTCCCAGACCTTAGTTTTCATCCAACTCTTGCAGACAGCTGAAAACTAGAGAAAACCAAAGCTTGGTGGCGAAAACGAGTGGGGAAATGTCAAGAGACAGCAGAACAGACACTCTTTGAAAGAAAGTGCTCGGAGTAAAAACAATAATAGTTTTACAAAGAAAGACCAACAATTTTCAGTGTAGAAGAGAAAGCTTCACAAAAGAGTCCAGGAGGAAGGAAGGACAACCCAGTTTATAAACAGTGGAAAGAGGGCAACGAGAGAAAACTTCTTTTTGCTGCTGTTGGACTGTCAAAGAATGAAACTTGATCCTCTGTGAAATCAGTTTTATTTCAACTTAAGTGACTTATTATAGCGCTTTGTGTCTCTCTCTCCAGCAGTTCATTTGAAATAGACCATTACATTACACAAGTTTTTTTTCAATGAATGCGCCATAGTATTTTAGAAAGTGTTATCGTGTGTCAAATTGATTAAATAAATTGATTGTGTGTCAAAGGGACTCTTATTTTTGCATTGAGCTTCACACATACCGACGTTATTATAGTTCTTAAACTTTTCAAAACTTTCAATTTGTTCATAAAAAATGTGTGGTAGTTGTAATACGTACTTCATTTTCTTTTGAATGTTTCCATTTAAAATTGCTTTCTCTCGAAAATAAATTTTATTGCTTATTTGAGGAGATTCTACATCCGGAAAAAAGCTAGATCGTATTTTTTCAAGGGAAAGCAGTTTACATTTTTTTCTATCGGTACATAAAACTGCCTATAAGTTTTCTAATATCCTTTGAATCTCAAGTTGTCAGCGTTTGCATTATTTTTGTGATAAATACTTATATGAATGTGCCAATAAAACTAGTAATGAAGAATTCAACAACTTTTCAAATGAGGATTGTTTACTCTAATTCGGAAACTGGGTGATGTGTTTAGCTATCGTGACAATAAATAAAAGCGGTCGAGATAGGCCGCCATGGACAATAATGTCGAAACAGAAGGCTGCTCATCAATCAGCCTGGGAAAAAATCCAGACTCATCGACACACACTGGAACCCTCCGACCAAAATATGCTGGTCTTAAAGGATTCAAAAAATTTCAACAGGAAATGGCTCGCAGGAAAGCTGGAAACATATCAAGAGAACTTACAACTGCAACAGCAAATAACTCAAGTACAACCTCCAACTCAAATTCTTCTAATGTCACTACTGGTAGTTCTGTTACTTTTAATGATGTACCCATACTACTGGTTAGTGGATCTTCTGGACAAAATGAGACAAACTCCTCTGATTCATCATCAATTTACAAGAAGGCAAACGGCGATATTTCATTTCGTGATGGGCAATCGTCTCAAAGAAACTTTGGTGGATCTCCTTTATCTCCTACAACCCCAACTCCTCCAACATCTTCCATTATCAAACAATCAAAAATATTGGAAAGAGCAAACAGCGGTGGATTTATCAATATCGATGAAGAATCAGGAGAAAGTGAAGAGTACGAATGTCGGTGCCATCTACAGCAATCAAACGACCAGCAGCAGGATCAGGGCCGTGAAGTTTCTCAGGTTTTTGCTTCTAGATCAGCAAGTAATGCTACACAGCAGCAGCAGCATAAATATCATCCCAGTAATTCCCATCAGAAAAATGTTCACTATTCCATTGACATGGAAAAGAATGGGACACATTTACCAACGGATGCATCTTCTTCTCAATCGGAAGAACATGTACATCATCTTTCAGTGACATTTGACGTGATTTCTCATCCCCCTCCTCCATCTTCTCCGCTTAGTCCAAATATAGTAGCTAATGCAATATGTCCTCCTCCACCTATGACTAATGAACAAGTCACTCGAGACAACACTTTTCCAACTCAAGTTAAATATCATCCAGTCGCTGGAACATCATCATCAGTCGTTCAAGAGGTAAGTGATCAGAAATTACTCTCTTTTTATCCTCTTTGCCTTAAGACCTTTATGACTTTACTTTCTCCGCTACAATCATTTTTAAACGCATATACACACAAAAAATGACACAATTTAGCAAGAGTATTGTAAAAAACGACTAAAAAGGTTTGTGAAGCACTTTTGTCAGTTCCATATAAAGCTTATAATTCATTCAATTTCAGATTTTAGCATTTTTTGGTGCGTTGATTCCATTTTATTTGATTTGGATAAGATACCTATATATTCTCTGAAACTGGGCCGAGAGAGAAAGTATATTGCTTTCTCCGTTGTAGGTAGCCAGGTATTTGGGATTTTTGTATTGACATTACTTCTTTACTGCATGAAATGGGATCAAAGCTCTCTAAGGATTATTGACTGCGACGCGACGATACAATTACATAAGTATTATAAGCGACAACCAGAAGTAATATGCATACTCATACCTATTCGAATACATTTTTTTGCACATGACACGCAAATACCCATATTGAATATTATTATTATAGGCTATATACCAATAACTGTTTAAAAGACTTGGCTTGGAAGAGCTTACAAGACTTCGTTAAATTATACAAACCTAGAATATGAACTTGTCATTCATCACATCCAACTGTACATTTTATGTAACCTTTTTTTACAGAAATGTATGCCTTTGGGAATACTGTCGAGTCAGAAAGGTTCTACCTATCTTCGTACCTCAAGTTGTAAGGATCTTTCTTCAGATGTAAATGTAATTTTACCTGCCCCTTCTTCCACCGGCATTGGCGGTGCTTCCTCGTCTTCTCCTTCAATCCAGTTACTTCAAAGTAGCAATAATGCTCAATGTGCCCCTTCTTCGAAATCCTTGTGCTCAATTACGGAGAGCCAGAAAAAGGTAAGCTATCTAGAAAACCCTTTCACTTCTCTTTTTATACACATTTCTATTGTTATAATTTTTATAGCCCACAAAGGTAAGAAGACTTGATTGAATATTGGATCGTTATTCCAAAAATCCTATACCAGCGATAGATAAAAAGTGAAAGTTAAACTATATTGTATATCATTCTGTTGACGTAACGTCAATAACAGTTTACATTATTTTTATACTGCTCAAGTTGAGAAGATTTTTTTACAAAGAACGTGAGCAGAAATAAAGTTTTACTTTTACTGCTCTACAAATCCAATATAGATTGTATGTTGAACTGTCACTTTTCACTATACAATTCATGGAAATGTTACTTGAGTTCATGGGCAGATGGAAAGAGTAAATCAGTAACATGCCATAGTGAAAGCCATGTATATATTACTACCTGTCTTCTTTTGAAAATGCATATTATAAAAAGCCACAAAATTATTTCTGTCATTTTAAACTTTGGTTTAAAACAATTCAAGCCCGCAAAACATAACATAAGAAACAAACTCAAATGAACTCTTGATTAAGTCTCACACGTACAAACCATGAAATATAATTTGAAATATCTGAAATTGTGTGAGTGCTTAGTATGTAGATAGACATTGTAAGGATCTTATGTATTTAATTGGCGGTTCCGTAACTCAAGGGTTCATTTAATCAATTGTTAAGACAAGCGAGTTTTCTAAAAACTGCAGGTTGTCTGGTTTTAGTTTTTTGCTCACTTTCCCTTAGAGAATTGATTAAGTTTTTTCCTATTAATTTCTTAGTTTCTAAAGAAGTGGCTCCCTCATTTGTTTATACTAGATTTGAGGATAAAATGACCATCCAATTGTAGGCAACTTCCGAATAACTTTGTTAAAATGAGATGAGGTGAACAAGGAAATTGGAATGTGCGCGGAAAGTTTTTCCTTGTGTCTTTTTCAACTATTCAGCCAAATTTTATGCTATTTTCACCGTTTATAATGCAAACAGAATAATGTGTTAAATGGTGAAAATGGAAGAGTGACTCACACAATCAGTGCTAGCACATGGGTAGTACTTTTCTAGAAGGATTTTGGTTTTGCCTGTTCATGACATGTTTTGGAGGAAGAGCAGGAGACAACTACTACCGATCTAATTTGTTAATTGCCCAATTCATCACTTTCACTCGTTTGTTGCTGGTGCGTGAGGTTAGGCCAAGCTAGAGATTGGACCCATTATCTCCTTTCCCCGTTTTTGCGTTGAAAAAGGATTGCCGGATTCGGTTGGATACACATGTACGTTAAAAAGTTTACACGTAATAATATACAGTTTTCACAGATATTTATGTACCACAAAAATGAATCTCTAGAAAAGTTTTCGATGGACAAGGATGGCTCATGGTTTCTGCAGGGCTATCCTATTTTTCACAAGTAAAACTAATGCAACTGTAGTTTTTCCCTCTCTCTGCGTTTTCCTGTTTGTGTGTCTCTTGTCATGCTAAAGTGAGGGAGGGGACGGAGTGAAAGTTCTCTCTGAGAGAAATACATGAGACATGCAACAACATACACGGTTCAGAGATTAGTGTTGATGTGTCATTTTGATAAAGACATCGTCATTATTTGCTGAACACAACGCTATTAATTTCAGTTTGGCTGTAAGTATCCAAAGCTGCGTGGTTGAAGTACCAAACCCGTAATGACTGACGATAAAACGGTGGTGCCTTCAACAGGCTAAGACAAATCACTCAGCGTACAACCACCAGTTTTCAGCTTTGATTAAATTCAATTGATGAATGGGACCCATCCGTTTTTAAATTATTAAATTGCTTCTTCATTTCAGGGCAAAAAGTTAAAAAGAAGAAAAATGCTGCAGTTTTACACAATTTACATTTACTTTTTTTGGATGTAAAAGGCACTTTTAATCGACCCATCTATAATAATTATATTTTTGTAAAACATTTTGTACTTCTGTAGAAAGCAAAATCTTCATTAACTCCAACACACCTAGAAGCTCAAAGCTTTTGGCAAACATTAAAAGAGAATGATATTTGAAACTAGAGAGAAGTTATTTTCTGTGAAAGTATTAGTAGTGGTAATGGGAAATATGAATGTATAACGCGAAAAGATAAGTAGCGTAATGTGTGTATGTTTTATGAGCTGCAGAGAAGGGAAGAAATAAAATGATTAATGAAATGATGGATCGTCCTGTAATTTTTGGACCAAAACCATCATCACCAAGTGTAAGTATATAAAATCCTATTTTCCTTTTTCTTTCTCTTTCATCCAGTCATGCACTGTGCACAAAGAGATACCTTTCCGCACTCTTTTGTATCTTTCATAAACCTGTGAAAAGTGAAAACTCACTTCGTCTGATACCAAATACCTTTTGGTGGTAAAATAAGAGAATAAAGCTTATTAAGCTGCGAAGTGGAGGAAGCAACGTTACAAGTTTAATGTGATAAAAGGATATATTGTGGTGTGTTCTTAGTCTTTCTACGAAGGATGCTACTACTTCTCGAATGAAAATTCTGTAAAACACTAGCAAAAAAGAAATAAAATATCATTTGCAACAGCAGTCCTTGAAAGATAAGATTGTGCGTAAGTAAGAACGAGTTTAAAAATAAGCTGGAATGAAAACGTTGGAAAAGCGGAGAACACACAGCAGGTAATTTAGAAACGATCAAGAACAAGAATAACCATTTCCGTAACCCTTCATTTCCTACAGCAGCTCTCAAGACCATAAGACGGGGTATTTATATTCTTCGTCTATTAAAATACGTTGTACCTACTTTATATTTTGCAGTTTTTTGTAGTTCCTTTGTACTCACATTTCTCCAAGACTAAGAATGTACCCAGCCTAACCACACTTTTGTTGTCTGACGTATTATTTTGAAAGTCTGGTTGTTGAAATTTTTCTCTACAGTGCATTATAAATTATTTGAATATCATGTTCATGTACTTGAAGACAAATTTAGTACGGAATTTGAGATGATGAGCCGAGCGCATTCATGCATAATGGAGTTTTCATCCTTATCAAGCAACTTAAACAGTATCATAAACAAACCCTGAAGACATTTTCACAAAAAAATATACATAGTACATAACAATTTTTGCATAAATACTATACATATTGATTTTATGTAAGGTTCAGTTTTATGACGTACGTTTTGTTTGATAAAACATGTTCTGATGTTTAGTGAATAACTTCGTAAAGATGGACGTCGAGACTTCCATCGCTTTAAGTGGTTTTCGGTTTGGCCACAGACAAAAGATTTTGCTTCCTGTTTTGTACCTTTGAAGTTTGCTCCCTGTTTAACAATAACAATATTGATGCAGAGTTTTTGGCATACATTTAACAGTTTACACAGTGCAATTCCGTTTGTACTTTACTAGATGATAGACTCTTCTCGATACATTTTTTATCAAAAATTTCCACAGCTCTAAAATCTTTGAAACCAAAAGAAAAACTGATCTAAGTTATTGCACCATTAGTATAATCCTGGCTGGATGATGACTGGAAAAGACAACGAGTTGGAATACTGAAAAAATAATTTTCTTTCTACCAAAACAATTTTTGCTACATCCCCTTATTCCAAATTGTTGTTTTTCCTACTTTTTACCATTCTAGCTATTATAGAAACGGAGTTGGTACAAAAAAACAGAGAACAGCATGTGTTCGTGAATATGTATAAAAAGTTTTAAGGATCATTTCCAACTTCCCACAGGCATATTCATCTTGTCTAAAGCTTAAGTTAACCCAAACTCAGCAAGTGAAATGAAAACTACACACAAAGTGAGTGCTTCCTAAATTCCTTTTTTTCTTACCCATCATCATTATAATAATTGTTATAACCCATTATGTCTCACGGCACGGCATTCATTCCTGCTGCGTTGTAGAGTTGGTAAAAAAGAGAATATGCCTATGGCATTCCGCTTACACTGACACCGAGAAAATATGGGAATTGCTTGACAAATCTCGGAAAGTTTATTAAGTAGCCCCAGTCTGCAAAACCCTTTAAAGAGAAAAGCACAAAGTTTTTCTTATCTGTTATTGTTGTTCTCACATTATTCAAGGTAAGCACTCAGAGTCCAAAATTGAACATATACTGCAGCGAGCTAAACACTGCATAAACTGATAACTGACAACTGATAAGAGACTATGCAATCAAGAAGCTTAGAGAAACTCACGCATACAATTTTTTTCGGGGTGAAATCATTATAACTTTCAAAAAAGCGCATTCCTATCAAGTCCTTGCATCGCGTAATTTTTTTCTTGCGTGCCATCACGATCTAGGTAAATTTTATCTACAACAGACAATTGACCATAGAGCATAGCAAAGAGCAAAGTTTTGTTTGTATACTTCGCGTCCATCCGGTAAGAATTTCTCTAGGGATGTAAGGTGCGTGCCTCTTTGGTTTGTTTGGAAACATTCCCCAATTTTCTTCTGTACCAACATATTCCCATTGTAGGATCGAACAACTCATACAGATAAGTTAGTATCCTAATTTTTTCCCCTTAGAATTGTGTACAAAGCAGTTGAAAAGTTTACAGAGCTTTGGAACCGGCCATTCACCGTAGTACCCCAAATCAGATGAGTTGGTTTTTCTGCAATATTCAGCAAGGTTTGTTTTGGCATGGTGGCCCAATGGTGTACGCAGAGGTACACATTTTCATGTTTACAGAAGAAGCAAAAATAAAAAGAGCATGGTACTATTTTATTTAGCTTGTGTGGTTGTTGGATCTTTCCAGTTGCTCATGTTCAAACCCAAAAAATGTCAGCTACATAAGCTTACTTTTCTCATAAATCAGGCCTTTTATAATTATTGTTATAAACAGAAAGCGTGTATTCTCCGAAGGAAGTACACCACCATGTAAACACAGAATACAGAATGCGCAGTTGTAACTTGTAACGATATCACTAGTTCATAAAAAGCCGATACCACCATTATTTTTTGCTTACTTTGTTTTTATTCATATCATATCAATGTATTGCCACACTACTGTCATACGAAAAACGAATAAAAACTTGGTTAAATATTTTTATGATATGATAATGGCTTTCACCATTTTACTGTTGTTGTGTGGGATGCTTACGAAATGGTTTCACTCTATATCTGTTAAAGCCCCCGGCCCGCACTACTACTGTGTCTCCATATCTCTGCCGACTAGACTTGACCCGATTGCTTTTTACTTTTTTGTGTGCGTAGGCAATGTGAATGAATTAGAACAGCACATGCATTCAGTATTCTTTGCAAAAGTTAAAGTTGAGGGAATTAAAAAGTGTGGAAACGAAAAATGCAATAACTTTTCCTCAAGAGTTTTCAAAAGCTTTCTTTCCTGCTGATTTTTTAAATTAAGCATTCCTTCATTAAGAGAAGAAGAAAGTGTATTAATAGTTTACAGATGGTATCGGTTCTGTGTCTGTTTGTATGCTTTTCTTCATCCAGTATTGGTAGAAAAGTTTGTAGAAAACGACAAAGTTTTCTTGCTGGTACCTAAACCCAAATGGTAACAGTAACTTTGGTACATTTAACACATTTTCAGTTAGCATCAGCGTTTTGGAGAAAAAGAAACGGACCAACCAAGCACACAAACCAAAGCTAAGCATTCAAAACTCATAAAAAGTCTCTGTTTCCCATGCCTATTTTATTCATTTTCTGCATTCCTGTTTGCTCATCATTTATCCTTTCCTCGCTATTAGATAGTTCTCCTTCTTCTTGGTATATATCTATCGCACTTACGTTGAATCCTATTATCGAATCATCGCCATTCTCACTAAAATTGTTATGCCTATTAAAGTTGGTGTTTGCACTTTCTCCAACTACCAATCCGTTAGCCTGTATACGTTTTTTTGGTAATTGGCCAGAATCCCAGTGCACAAAGATACTACATTATTGTTAGAAATACCTTATTTCAAACATAAAACAAGTGTTTAATTGACATGCTTACAGAGATATATGCCACTGCTGTTGTGCTTTGCACATGAAAGTTCTGCAGTGAAAGTGAAAGTACAAAGCATGGTAAAACGAGAAACACAAGAGAGAAAAATTGTACTTTCAAAAGACAAAAGCATGGCTATGACCACTACTACTGCCCACCACAAAATGAATTTGCATGGGAATTAATGTCATAAAATTGCAAAAACATGGCCATTACAATAACGAAAGATTTATATGAGGCAGTACATTGCTGTACCGATTGTAATGTCCGTACTAAAAAGACCATAATGTATCGACAACGGAAACGGACAATGGATCATCGCGCTTTTACTTCAGCTTATAGTAACTGGAATGTGCCTTTTCCTTGTTATGATAATGATAATAAATAATAAAAGTGCTTTCTTCTTGGCTACATTATTATTATTATTATTAGCGTCATTGGTGAAAGTGAAATTAAGAAAGGTTTATATGTGATGTTTGAAGTATGTAAAAAATATAATAATATTTTATTCGGTGTTATCTTCCTTTCTTCTGAAGTTTACTGCACACAGTTCAGTGTTTTGTACTGTACATAGTAGTCTAGCAAATGGCTTCCCAAAAGACAACACTCTGCACACAATAGACAAAGGTAGTCGGAAATCATATGATGTTGCTCTCTACAAGACTTGGGAATGTCGTGTCCCTTGGGACAGGTTAGGTACTCGTGCCATTAACTTTTACATAATTTTCTTGTGATCCAGCATACAAACCGCTCTAGCATATCGCTACTAAATACATACAACCGCAGACATTCCCAGCAAATTTTTTTATGCCGTCATCAGAGTCATGTACATAAAGTATATCAGTATCACTTTTAAAGTGGCGGATGAACTTTTCTTTTTGAACCACTTCTTCTTGGTGTTTCCAAAGCGCGTCGAGCTATTTACAAGCCAGCACTCTTGGTATCACGTTGCTTATCTTGTTTTGCGTATTTTTGTTCTCCTATTAGATTACTTAATGGATTTTCTAGAAGCTGGTTCTAGTGTGTAAGTAATAAAACCACTTTGTGTCTAACATATTATGATTATTTTACGGCAGAAATTAAAATGAGCAGTAAGTTTTTTATAGTTATAAGTTTAGTTATGCGATTGTTACTACTGAATATTTCTTAATTTTGAGAATGTCTAAATATGCATCTAGGTATATTTATATAGTAACTTTAAGTTTCTTTCTTTGGCGAAGATCCCATAATTTGTTATCGTTTTATGTTGGCAAAGTTTGCATCTTTTGTGAAAAGGAAAAAACTAGGCTGCTTGAAATGGGTCTCTACGGAAAACCACAGAAGAGCAAAGTGCGTGTGGTTTATATGTAGTTTTGTATCTCAGGTTTGCATTATTAATATTAGATTTCTTTTTACGAACCAAATTTTTTATCATTTGACTTGAAAATTAAAGCTACATTTTGTTCCTGTTCTTTTTGTTTCACTTTAATTGATGATGTGACTGTGTACAATATTCTCGAACACACACACAGTGGGTATCTCGGGTGCATTCATAAAATCCTACAAACTTTCGTACTAAAACTATTTGTAGGTGTTATGAGATTGTTACCTCTTTTATTGTACTCGACGTGACCTTAAAAGAAAGTTTAAAATTATTGCATAGTTCGGTGTATTCCTGTATTCCCAAATTGTATTATACTTATGTAATATACGGGTGCAGCAAATACACTTTGCTCATAAACCTGTCCACTTCGACATTTTAACTAATTTTAACATGCTAAATTCTATGCAATGAATGAATCTGTATGTAACAAACTCCAGAATTTGTAGAACTTTGAAATTAACCTGCTGCAATATGACATTAACTGTTTGGGTTAAATGTAATACATTAGGTATATATTTTTATTTTCAAGCTGATATACTATTTCAGTTTTTACACTATAAATAGAAATATCAGAGTTCCCTTTATACAAATGCCAATAGAAATGAATACATGAAATGCTGAGTTTCAAACCTATTTTACTTATTATTGCATCAAGCGTACTTACCTGTTCCAAATATAACTTGTTCATTGTAAATTAAGTTGCGTTAATCTTTGCATAATTAGCTAAATTTTATGTATTATGTTTATTGTAGTAATCATAGTTAGTTGTGTAATGTGCATGTACAAATGCAAAGTTAATTATAAATACTATAGTATATGATGTGTAGGACGGTGAAAGTTTTATGATTACATTCAAAGTACCTATATATAGCCTTTTGCGTGGGGAAAAGTTTACTAAGTTAGCTGGCAATTAGCATATAGCAATTTATTATGTACTAGATGAAATGCCCGTCACAAATGACGGGCTCTAGAAAAGAACTGTTTAGCAGAAAAATAGTTTTCTCATAAATAAAACGATTCGCTTATATTCATATCGATTCAATAAAATTTTGAACTAT
>JAQFYG010003126.1:0-13123 GCA_034694325.1 Entomobrya corticalis
ACGTGAAACAGGCAAACAACTCATGCATTGATTTGACCCGGCACTTCACCCATCATATTATGATAGTAGCACAGCTCGTCATAAACTAGAAACTTAAATACACAACAGTATGGAATAGAAAAGGTAGAAAATTTATGGAAAAGTGCATGATTTTATTACAAGTAGGCCATTGCAATTAACATTTTTAAAATTCAAAATGAACTCTTACATGTTCATTGCTCCTTTTCATTTCTGCTACTTTTATATATTTTGGTATATAATAATTGCTTAATGTTAGCACAGTCACAGAATATATTACACTAAAATAATAAATAGAAGGAAAATCCCTTTTGCTCCATATAACTTTGGGTGCTACATGGTGGTGCACTAAATTCCTAAATTAATTCACATAGCCATTTATGAATTTCGTCAGTCTCTCTTTCTAATATCAAGCTATCAAATTTACCTTGATAATAATGACACATTTAAGTACTCGGCATAAAAGGGAGTTTTTGTGTTTGACCTAAATCAAACGATATAATAAGTAGATGTGGTACCATCCGGGGGGAAAAATTACAGCCCTGCTTCTAGTGAACATGAACCAAAAATTGTTCAGAGGAAAGAGTAATTACACGACCTATAATTTTCTTGTATAATTTGCATTACATCATGTTGTTCCTTCTATCTCTCCCTCTCAAGAGAGATGAGATAATGGGATACAGAATTGTTATTAGTAGTCACACAAACACTCACACACAGAGACAAGCAGAAATAAATGGTTGTACTATGTCCATTATAAATAGTACCCTTTAGCCATTCGTTATTTCAGTTGTTTGTAAAGAGGAAAACGGCGGAATAGGAATAGCAAAACTGAAAAGCAAAGAGGATCTTTCCTCTCTCGTTTCCCTCCTCTTCTTCTTCCTCCCACTAACAACTCGACAGCAATATCAACAAAAGTTATTACGAGAAAATTTATCAGGATGTTATGCTGCCGCATGCATTTCTCCTTTCTCTCCCTCTCTCTTTAAGCTTTACACTTACTTAAAAAGTGGAGAAGGAGAGTGTTCTGCGGTGAGCTTGAGAGACCAAGATGACAAGGCTGAAAGCTCACTTTCATTCAGCTTTAACGCTTCCTCCGCCGTTTGTCCTGCTAGCCCATTATTATTTGACTACATCATGTTGTATAATACCATTTGCCATCATGCATGTACGTACCTACATTAATATGAATGAGGAAAGTGCAAATAAAAGGACAAGGAGAAAAGCAGACCAGTCTAAATAGATGAAGAATAACCGACAATGCGAAGCTTAAACCGTTCAAGATTATATAGTAGCATTAGTGATGATATAGAAGCATTGCTTTTGATACAAAATAGTGTTGCGTTATGCTATGCTGCTGCTTCTACTTCTGATGATGATGATGAGAGAAAGCGGCGGCAGCAGCAGGCAGGGCCAGTCCACAAGGAATATGCAGATGTACTCACCGCCATTTCTCCATTTTATATACACTTCATGTATGTTACTGCTACTACAGCACACATAGAAATGCCATCACTTCTACTTCTCCACACTACAATGTATAATGAGAGTCATTGATGCGCTTTCTTGTATTAACAGCTTATGAATAATTCATGAAGACAGGAGAAAGTGTAGAGAAAGAGAAAATAAGAGTGGCGAACGAGGAGCAGCAGCAGGAGCTTTTCTGACAAGAACGGCTCTCTCTTCTCACTTGCTCTTCTGCTACTGCTTTGCTATTTTTATATGCAATACGCAAGGAATATGTATGTCAAATGTGCGCTAGTAGTGTGGAAATGCTTTTTCCTGATATAATGTCATGTAATACACGTTGAATGCTTTAAAACTATATTAGACTATAATGTTTTGTTGTTATATATTGAAAATGACGATAGTAGTCTTTCCGGCCGTCATTGTCTCTCTGTTTGTTGTAGTGTTATTATTATAAGGCCTACATCTACTTATAATACTAGTACTTATTCCAAACGACGTGTCTAACGCCTTTGAAACTTTCCGACTGTTGGGGAGAAATTAGGAACACTAGACAAGATTTTTTGAGGATATGCTTTGCAAATACTATACGTACTTATATGACACATTATATAGGTGGAATATGAAAATGGTATATAAAATGCATATTTTCGCAGAGTGTATGAATAAAGGAAACCAGGCTAACAGATAATGTGTTCGTTAGAATTAGTAAATATAGGTACGATTTTTCTTTGTGTTATTTTGAGGGAGGAGGTGCCGTCTATGCACGTGGCACCGCATGACCAAGCAGAGCATTACATTATGTACGCAGTACAAAGAGAAAATTCTTGATAAATATTCTGTGAGAGGAAGTCGGAGGAGCAAGTGTGCTTTCGCTTTACGCATTGATGTGATGAAAATGGCCAGAGAAAAATATATGTTATGTGTGTGTACATACATAAATGTGGGCTGGAGTGGAATGCATACATATGTAACAGCTAGGGTTGCTAGACGAGTAGGTAAAAAGATAATAATAGAGAAGGAGTAAAAAGAATACATGTTTACTTACCCACATAGAGGACAGACGAGCTTTGTCTCACCGATCCGACCTTGCAAGCATTTGGCACAGAAAGAATGATAACAGGCCAGGAGTCGAGGGTCTTCATATATGTTATTACAGATGAGGCATAGAAGAGGATTACGGGAACAAGATTCCAAGTTTTCCAAATCGTGATGCGGAGCAACTCCACCTGGCATTATTTCACCGGCACCACCACCTCCCCTAGTCCCACCTCCGCCTGCACTACAACCCCCACCACCTGCACTATTACATCCAGCAGAAGTTCCTAAACCTCCTCCTCGAGATGTTGATGGTCCCCCACCACCTACTGCACCCGTGCCTCCCGCATCGCCATCACCAATTCCAGGGGGAGACATTACACCGTCCCCTCGATGATGATGATGTAGATGATGATTTTGGTGGTTTATATGATGGCCCCGTTTTTTACTGGACTGGTGCGGAGGATAGGTCAATTGCCGCTCTGTTATTGCGTTCAGACCACCGGCTCGTGAGGTCGCGGAGGACGGTGCTATCGTGTAGAAACCGCTTGTAGTCACTGGTGGAGGCCGCTGCCACCGATCAACCGACGTCGTGTTTACCCCGGAAGTCTGCTTCGCCATGTTAAACGGCAGTAACACACACAGACACTTTAAGTCAATATTTCTTTCCTTTCTTTATCTTTTCAATTTATGTCAAATGTAAATTCAAAGCGTGGGTGTCTACTAGGTTCATACTTACATACTTAAACGTATACATTATATTCTTACATATAACTTTCTAAGTTCAAATTTCTCTCTAAACCTTCCTTTTGGCAAATTAACAATGACACACATTTGCATCCATAGGATCATGCAAAACATTACTTATATATTTAATTCATACTGTTTTTGATAATCATCATCGTCATTCTGTTCTTCTACGGGAAGTATGTAGGTCAATATCAACAAGAGGGATCAGGTCAACAACTATAACATCAGCATCAGCAACATTTATTTTCTCCATAATCAACGTCATCACAACATAGAGTAACAATCATATTCCTACGTTATTATGTAGTAAGTAGCATGTCGTTGTACTGAACTATTGTGTTCTACTATTAACTTGACTCGTTCACAACACAAATACTAAGAAAGGCTCGTTTATATACATGAGCATCTGTCGCGTATACGATCTAAAATATTCTGTTAAGTACATCAAATGAATATATAGGTTGCTTTTATGTAGCTTTCTACTTCTACTGTATAAAAATGTCTTGTGTCATCTCATCGTGTCTCTTTGTTTTTGCTACACATTCAGACTCACACACCATTTCAATCTTATTTCTGGAGAGACCTTTCTGCAGTAAAAAAATGTTCAAGTAAAAGTCGCTATTACACTAAACATTAATGATTATATGTAATAATAATGATCACACGAGCAAGGACACATTTTCCTTTTTTCTATATCTAAAGGAATGGCTTCATCAGCAACATACACCGTCCTACTGCAATACAACTACGGCATGATCATCATCATTACGTTCAGACACAACGACAATATCAGCAGCACAGCAACATCAACACCAACAACAATAGAGTCGAGATTTGATTTTTAAGCTAAAAATTCTCTTTCCCACTCTTCAGGCTACAGCAATGGCAAACAACAGGCCTGTTTAATAGTACATGTCTAGTAGTAGTAGTAGTTATACGTAGTTACTGGTAGTAGTTGTATTGAATCTCTATTTTTTCTCAGCAGATATTTTTATTTTTTCATGTTACTACTGCCTCTGCTATGCTGGTGCAGTTGTTGTGTCTGCTTTTACTAAGGCCACTACTGCTATTATTATTACTATTATCGCACCACTACAACAACTACTACTAGGAAAAAACGACTACTACTATTCAGTACTTTTTTGCAAAAAGACTACAACAATTTCGTTGCGTCAACTCAACTCTAGTAAAATCCGCATAGCTAACGAGGAGTAAGAAGAAGTTGTACGAAGAAAGAAAATGTAGTAATAGTTTAGTTTAGAGAACATACAACAACATCAACATACCTCCTATTTTCTCTTTCTCTATCTCTCTTCTTTTTTCTCTTAAGTTGAGTAGTTATTCCTCGGAATACTTTCACGAAGACCAGAGAAAGTGGATGGCTTCTCTCTCACTTTGTTAAAATAGTAAAAAGTACTGAGAAAAAGATATACGAAAGGAGAAAAAATAGAAGACTGCTGCTGGTTGCGTTGTGTGGAGCAAGCGAGACAAGGTCTTGGGAGAGATCTCAAATCGTATGCTTGATGCTGCTGCTACTGACTTGGTTCCTCTTCCTCGCGGTGGTTCTACTAGTGACAACGATGCTGATGAGGATGATGGTGGTGGCGATGGAATATTGTAAAGGAAAATGTTTCGTGCTATTATAAGGGAAGTTGTAGAGAAAAAAGTTGTAGTTCCGCTGCAAGTACTACTGCTGCTGCTCTTATTACTATTTCTTATGCAATACAATGAATGGAAACTGGGGTCTTTATGTACTACTGATCCTGTTCTCTTTAAGAAAAAGATTGGAAAGGGCACTAGTGCTGGTGGTGATGATGTCAATGATGGTACCGTTTTTTGGAATTCCGAAGATGCTGTTCGTGTTACTCTTCCTGATGATGATTGTGGCGTTGTTTTACTGATATTACCAATAATATATATATCATCATGACGGTCGTAGCATTGAAAGATGGAAAGAAGTACGACAAACAATATAAAGAGCAATTTCTCATGGGTGTTGAACGCAGGATCGATTTTAAAAACCAGTGTGTGGCATAGATATGACATTATTGTGATAATATCTCGAACATAATACTCCTTTTTTCTTTTTTATGAAGTGATAATGCTGATTACTCTAGTTTAAAAAATGATTTGTTGTGGTGACTGTTGTCTGTTGGTGAAAGCTTGCACAAAAATTTACACAATATTTTTGTATGTTTAATAAAGTAAAAGTGGTGCATGAACAAATTTCTAAATGGCTTATGAAAAAGACAGTTTCTAGAGCTTAGAAGCAGTAGTGTGAACAAAGAATATGAGATAAAAAGATCTCAGCGCTTTCTTATGCTGGCGGATATTACACACACACGATAAACAAATATACACAAAATGGCATGCGAGCAAACACATGCACACAAGAAGAGATAATATCTTGTCCCAAGAATACTTATGCAATGTTCATAAGAGTAGCTGAGAATAACAGCACACACGCATGCTATCTCTTTTTGTTGTAGTAGAATCCGTACTAGTAGGATATCAAACTATGTTATAGTAAAGTTTCACTCACTCGGTCTAAACCAGTCAACTTTTTTCTCTCCGTTAATATTAAAGACAGAGCAATCCTGCGGCATCCAGGCAGTTGCTGTGTGGAAGTAGTATCAAGTGTGCCTACTTAAACTCTGCTGCTGCTTCCTCTTTCTTTCCTTTACTCACTCACTTGCTCACTTACTTTCTCCTTTATTTTCAATGTCTGCACTTGAATGCGAGCACGTGATGGTAGAGAAGATTAAATGACAATCCAAAGAGAGGAAAAATCTGTATAAGGCAGGCAGGAAACAGGAAAGTCTCAGCTGAGATGCTCTTTACCGTTTCTGAACCATTCTAATTCGAATTTTGACCATGTACGGAGGAGAACCTTCCTGCGCTTTCTTTTTCACTGGTAATAATAAAAATTATTGTGGCTTTTTCGGTTAAAAAAATCTTTGTACATTTACTTACAAACGATGGATAAAGCACATACGGAGAAACATGATCATGGTATGTTCTCTCTAGAACCAGTAAAATAAGTAGAGAGTAGTACGAGAGTAAGAATGCGATGAGGATGTTACCACGCTGTCACAGTTGGAGTTTCTAGTAGTTGACTGATAAGTATGCAGTACACACATGTCTGGTTAAGTGGAAATTGGAGAGAGCAGGAGAAGATACCGCACACATAACAGGAAAATATTACAAAAAATGTAGCTTTTAGTCTTATTTTATGTGTATTTTTTGTCCTCTGACTAAATACGTGATTCTTATACAAGGCTCGTAGTGGTTGCTTTCAAACTGTTATTTTTTGTATTATGCTTCATTTTATACTTCTTGTGAGATATAAGTTTCACTCCTCTTCTCTTTTCCGTCTACACACTGGTTTCTGTACTTTCGTGGTAGTTTACTATCGCACCCAACTTGAATTAAAACTGACAAAGCAGAAAAATCAGAAATGGATCGGATTTTGATTAGAATTTTTTGTCTCTCTTTCTCTCTAGTCCTATTTTCTTATCCGTGGACAAATGCAGAAGTGATCAGAAAGATAGAAAATAGAAAGACAGTGAAATATGCTGCTATTTCACTGCTGTTCGGCACATTTATGTTGATGTGTTCACTGATTTTCTTGCGGCATGCTCTCTCTTGACTTTCTCTTCTCCTCCCTGCTATTCTGCAAGAGAAAGTATGGAAAAATCAGGTCGGGTTGTCGGTTTTCTTTTCTCTTTGAGTATAATATGTCCTTTTTGTTGTGACTGCCTGAGATCCCACACAAAGACTACGACTACAAAGTTTCACATTTTGTAATACCAGTTGAGTAACATGCAAGCACACATATACTGATGCCTGAGCAAAACTCCTGCCGATAATAATAACATAGGAAATCAGACAGATCAAACCACTGCCACACACAGAGCATCACTACTACTTTCACTGCTGGTGGGAGCTATATGCTACTCAGCCGCACGTAGAAAGCTCACTCAGCCTACCACCACCATTTACCCAGCTTAAAAATCCTTTCCTCTCGTATCGCCCAAAAACGAATTTCAACTGACTGAAGACTCGTAAGGGGAAAGTAAGAAAACGAGAGAAAAATGCTACTGACGGGATATGCACGGATAACTGTGTGTATAGCTTTGCTGCATGCATTTGTTGGATCTGTACCAGTACCCCTTTCACTTTATAGCGTCAACACTACTAACCATAGCACAGGGCCACTGTCACCATCATCGCTATAATATAACCTTAGCTGCTGGAATACCATTCCCGCATCTAAATATCATGTAAGGCAATATTTCCTTTCATATTTTTGTATGCCTTCTTCAATAGCGCTACCATTGACCATAAGAATGGAGAAAACCCTGAAAATGTGTTTGCATATAGGGCTAACAAAACAGTCGATTTGAAACAAGCGTTAGGCTTACACTATTATTTTCACTCTTACTGCTTTATGCATACGATTTTATGTGTGTTGTGTAGCTGCTGTATGTATATGGCCATATGCAAGGGAGCATGGAGCCAAGGTAAAGAAAGGAAAAGAAGTGGGTCGAGATGTTGTGCGCATCCCATCCGGAGACATCCGACAAAGCAGACTGAAGAATTTTTCCACGATCAGTGCAACTATATATGTTCAAACAGCCATATCCCTTGTGTGGTTCACTAAGCGAGTAAACTGTAGGCACACACGCTAGTCACTCACTCTATCACAAGCATACTCACACACACATGCATTTTTGTGCCAACATTTCTTTTTTTAACTCTTCCACATTGCTGGAAAGATATGCAGTTATAAAGCATGTGCTATTTATATACATTCATTCATACTTATCCAGCTTGGAGAGGCACGACTGAGTGGGCACATTCCCCCTATTATTTCTAATCTATTTTATTACAATCACACACACCTATGGCCATTCTTGGGATATGATATAGGAAGCTAGCTATCGGCGTAAACGGCACATAGGAATGATATAACAGTAAAACCTGAAGCTCGTGTTTAACATCAAAACAATGCTTTCACTTTACAAACAAGTAGTAGTAGCCAGTTTGTCACGTCATCAGAAACTTCTCTCTGCTTTTGAAAGGGTGTAAGTGAGAACACTTGCAGACAGACAAAGAGAGGAACATGCTGCAAAAGAAACAAAACGTTGCACTTATGCAGTTGGTAGTTGGTGTACCGAGAATTGGACAGTTGATGGCTATATTATCATCACCTCATTTTAAGCATAAAACTGGAACTAAAAAATACGTATAAATTTGAGTCGTTGGTTTCAGCCTGCTCATACCCAAAATATATACCGTTTTTGCAAAGCTCTTCCTGATTTTTGTTCTATTCTCTGGCAACAGCTTTTTTAGCAAATGTGCGGAATACATGCTAACAAATATTATGTAGCTGATTGGGTCTCTGTACTCAGAGTTTGCATGCGTGTTCGTACTTACATGCATTTAAAATACATAAAATGCACGTATAATTATGATAATTATTCTGTTAGTCTTCTCATATAAAGTACCTATACATAATGTTCGCCGTATTTGCTGACCATTTTCCTATTTTAGTTGGCTCGTATTAGAAAATATAGCATAATAGAGTAAAGGAATTGTAGCGGTTTTTATTTTTACAATTCCTTCAGCCTAGGACTTTGCTGGTCCTCTGCTGCTCTGTTTCTTTTGGGCCTCTGAATTGTGAGAAAGTAATGATAATAACATACCATAATACACATTCATGAACATAGCACTTTTAGATTGTAAAGCAGTTTTTGGTAGTATGGGCTAATGCATCCTCCGTTATTGTTATTACTGGTGTGTGACAGGACATGAAGTGGAGACACACACGAGCACAACGATGAGGAGAGTCTTGTGCCACATTCATCTCCTCTTTCGCGTTTTTACAGACTTTCTTAACTTACTTGGTTTGGTTCAGAGGCATTGGGAATACTAAAATTCGGGATAGGGCATGATGCATGAAGTCAGGCGACTATATACCACGAACCACCGCCGCCACACTGCACCAGCAAGAAATATTCACAAGAATAGAGTACCAGCGGAAAGCTATTTCCTCATTTCATTCACGCCCTTCACTCACTACAGTCAACTTGCATGTTCTTTAGGTGCCTATATATTCTATATTAACCCTAGTTTGGTTATGAGTTGAGTATAATAATGTATTTATACGTTTGTGTGCGATGAAAATGGGGTGGGCAAGCAAGCAAAGTATTCTACTTCAACAACAAGAAGAAAGAAAAACAGAAATATTATTTTCTTCGAAGAAGACATTTTTGATTGATCTTTCCCTTTTTGTATTTTCCGATTCTAAAGAGTTTATGTCTACCAGAAGGATAGAAGAAAAGAAGGAAGAGAGAAAAACTTGTATTACCTATATTAAATATAGATTGATCTATGCATTGTGCCGTGTATAAAGTATACACTCACACGCATACATATATAGAGAAAAGGGCATTGTGATACGATCAGATAGCACGGAGAAAGAAATGGCTTCGCAAAGGAAAGTAATACGAATACGTTTCTCTTCCAATTTTTATGTGAATTGGTAATAAAATTTATGAGCCCATATAACTTACAATGAAGATGACGATGGGGTTGGGACAATTTTAAATGAGGATGGCAGGTATCTGATATGAGCGTAGCGGGAGGTCAACTTTTAGAGTCCAATTAACAGGAAGAGAGAAAAACATAAAATATATACATCGGTAAAACAATAGGAGACATCACACAAAAAAACGAAATGTTGAAATTGAATATGTAGGTACGAAACCATAAACATAGAAAGAAGATCATGATGGTTCGTCCACAAAACTTTCAACTATCTGTCGGTTCCTAGCTCTCGAATTGTTTGGAACATGTGACATGCATACATATGTAATATATGGTTAAAGTAGTTGCCAATTATGTATTAGCGCTGCTCAAAGTCCTAGTGGAATTTCCTTGTACGCCAAGAAATTCAACAAGATATTCGATAATCAACATGATCAGCATTTCTCTTCCTCTGATCACATTGGACAAAAAGATGAGCATGACGATGACGACGACAACGACGACGATGATTATGGTGGTAGTAGTGATGGTGGCATGGAAAAAGGGTAACGTGGAGCAGCAGGAATCTCATTGAAAGTTTGGTTCCGTTTGTTAGAGAAACTGATGTTGATGATGATGCTCCATCTCGTTCCCTCTCTGTACCTTTCTCTCTTCTTCTCTGCTCTACCGGCTGTTCTGCTACTGCTGCTGTTTGTGTGCATGTATGAGAATGTGAGCTTAAAAATATGATAAAGTGGTAAAGGAGGAAGAAGAAGAGGAGAGAGTGCAGTGAAGCAGATGCTGCAGGGACCTCGGTGGAATAATAGCGTAGAAAAGTCAGCGGCTAATTGACCAAATAAGTCAAGGAACGTGAGCATAGCAAGCAGCTGGAGACGAGAGAGCGACCATAGAAGAGAGAGAGGAAAGGAACCAAGTCTAGTCAAAGCTGAACGATATACCACCACCACCAAAACGTACGTACTACTCCACTTTTTCCACTACTTTTTTGGTAAAAACTTGAGAGAAAATGTGGATGAAAACTACATACATAATGGAAGTATGTTCATGTGTACAGCAAGAAGATTTGAAGCAAACAGAGAAAGTAAATGGGGAACAGCAAGAGAGAGAGAGAGAGAGAAGGAAAGAGAGCGAGAAAGGAGTAAAAAGAGAAACTGGGAAAAGTGCCAATACACCAAGTAAAACATAGAACGTCATTTATCAAAATCCTCTGAAAGTACCATGATTTGCAGCTCAGAGTATGGAACCAATTGAATCTGAAATGTTTTCGCACTTGATGGATTTCGAAAATTGATTTCATCGTCAAGAAGAAAAAACATATATATAAATAGAGCGATAGGAAAAATACTGGACGACGACAACAACTTGCTATTAATAATATGGCAAAAAGTAATACGGGCAGACTTGTGTACGGATATTAACACTTCCGTCATATGAGAGACAGATAGCAATTCAAACTGAAAACTTGCTTCTTTCGTCTTCGTCTTTTCGTAAAGGAGAAGATTTGGGTAAAGAAGAAAGATAGACGTGTGGGCATTCAAGCACTGAAGAAAGACCGTTTTTCTAGAAGAGTAAACGAACATTCAATAAAAACATTTATGATCTGAACTCATTGTGCAATGTTCATAGTTCTTTTCTTTTGGGATATAACACACACCATTCTCATTTTGAAATGTGGTGACTGATAATAAAGATGAAGAATTATACTTATTGTTGGAAGCATTCCTCTGACAGACTTTTTTATAAATTACCAAGAAAGAATACGGATTTCATTTTTTCACCACACAATCCCATCCTACTCATACTCATTATTACTCTTACTCATTTGTGCTCCTACTTTTGACTTAATTATTCCGTGCACAATTCCTTGAGAGAAGCTTATTTATTATTATTATCTTATAGAGTTAAGCAACAAACCAACTCAACTCCTTTTCAGCTTATTAGCCTAATGATTCACAACTCCGCAAATTAGGACGTTGTGTTGTGTTGTACGTGAATGTTGTCGTTATGCATGATGTTTTTTCTTAGCAATCTCATTCCCAAAGATTATAATTTACAAGAATATTTTCATCCTCTTGTGTTGTTGTTACTGCTGCTGCTTCTCGAGAAATGAACTTTTTCCACGTTTCATTCCCAAGTGTGTTGTGAATTCGTGTGTAATCCATTCAGCCAAAGTCAGAAATTTGTACATACGCAGGGAGGGCAGTAGTACCAGTAGTATGTATTGTGGTAATTTTCGCGTTTGCTTATTCGCCAGAAACAGCAGATTTCTCTATAATTTTTTTGCCTCCACATCTTTTAGTAAATTCGACTCCCGTTTTTGGTCGGTTCAGAATAGAAGATTTTCGTCGTAATCCCACTTTCTTTACAAAAAATTCTGCATGATGTTGCATACTTATTCAGACAGAATTTCTTCTATAGTTTTTATCTCACTAATGAGCTCCATTGCTTCAATTTAAATGTCTCATTTCCATTTCAAGTCTTCTAAAAAAAACATATTAAGAAACACGAATGGGGCTATATGAGTTGAGCAAGGCAAATATGTTACCTGTGTTACGTCTACGTTGTGTAGACAGGCCCATGCATGCTTATTGCTTTCACCAGGAAGTATTTTGTTTTTTCTGTTTGTCTGTATACATTCTCCGTTTTTTGGAGGAAACTTTTTCGTTATGATGCTGCAAATATAAATGACATTTTAGTCAATAGAATCTATGGTTGATGTTTGAACGTTACTGGGTTTTATGTACAGTTCCACTCTACGACGAACATGTTTTTTATCCATTTTTCACTAAATATTTCTTCAACCACATTAAGATGTATTTAAATTTTGTATCATTTAATAGCATTCGGCAACACATTTACATTATTTACATTACGTGACATTCTCAGCGCTCTTTTTTACAGTGGGTTACATGAAAACAACAAACGTGTACTCACAATTACAATTAGTAAGAAGCTTTGCATAATATTTAATACAGTATAAGGTATTACAAGCAGCATTACAAATAATCCTCGCTTTCACATCAATTGTTTGTAATGAACCAACCCAGTTCTCGTACGTCTTATTTTTGCAACAAAATCTTTTGCTCAGGTTTGAAGAAAAACGTAGAACACCTGCACTTATAACTTTGGATGGAATAAAAGTTACATAAGATTTCTGGTAATAATTATACACATTCGCGTTTTTTAAATGTTTGTATGGTTTCTCTGTACTTATTAGGATAAAAAGAAACTTTTTCGCTAATCGATATGTTCACGAAGAATATCCAAAAAATAGGGAATGGTTAACCAGTTATTTTTT
>JAQFYG010003127.1:0-13123 GCA_034694325.1 Entomobrya corticalis
TAATAATAAGAGTGTCTGTGGTAAAATGAGGAGCATTGACTGTACGAAAGGTAATCTGTCCAATGTTCTCTGTGCACTCTGTTCTGAGGTTCTGACTACAGTCGTGCAATAAGAAGACTATAGACCACATTTGTTCAAGAGGAAGACGAAGAGGAGAATAGTTAATCGTCCACAAGACCAGCAGGCAGAGAGGCAGGACATCAACTTTGTAGTTTTTGTTGTCGTCGTGGCTCGGCTGTTGTCAACTTAACTGTTCACAGAATACAGATAAAGTTAAACGTAAATTAGCTACTTTTGTGACTAGAGTGTGATGAGCGTTACAAGATTGCTCTGCATTTAGTTATTTGCAATTATAATTTCTCTGACTTGATAACATTTAATTAGAGATTATCGACAATCAGAAGGGAATTGGAAAGGAGTCGACGAGGAAGGGAGCAGCAGAGCGCTGCGAAAAGACTTGAAAGAAGTAAGTTGTTGCAAATCTGTCATCTGTTGTTTGCCGTATTGCTAGGATATCGCATCACATTTTTGAACTGAATTTGTGCTGTTGGCTGAGGCTTTTTTGTGAAAGTGGAAGGAAGCATTTTTGAAGTTAGATTTAAATTTAACGATTGTTTCGTATTATTGAAAAATGAATTTGAAATGACTTTAATTTCCAATTTGTCCAATAAATATAAGCACCAGTTATGATATTTAAAAGTAATTTGTAGATTATTCGTTCGTATTTTGATTTTCATGACTCAACTAATGATTTAATAATTTGAAATATTATAAACATTTTATTGCATTGTGCATTAATTGAATGCTTTACTGCTGTAATGTGGTAAATGGAATCATCATGAGCATACAAAATGAATAGTTGATAGCAAGCCGGTTTTATGTTTTACTTTAGTTGTTAGATATGACACAGAATAGGCTATAAAGTTACAGACACTGACTGTGTTCAATTTGCAGTTACAGTCACGTAATTTGACAATAAACGGCATACATACATCCATATTAAAAATTAGGATAGGAATTAATTCCAGATGCTAGAAAATTATAAATAAACACCAAAATAAAGGCTGTGGTTGTGGTGTACATAAATCAAAATTAAAATATGTATCAATTGAACTAACATCAATCCATTTTTAGCATAACATCAAATGGAAATTTGAACATATATTTGAAACTAGATCATAGATACTCGTTGCTCACTTCCTTACTTGCTCTTTGTCAGCTTTGTTGTTGCTGTTGCCTAGGAAACGGAGCGACTCAATATGTTTTGTTAGCTGATTAAAATGTCAAATGATTTTTTGTGTGTGTAGTGTCTGTTAACAACGGGTCATAGCTTCCAGTCTGTTACGTAATTACCTCTTACCTTAGTATCAAGGAACAAGGTAGTAAATGCGTTTTCTAATTTGTTGGATGTCTCAATAGAAAGAGTACTTTGGTTTTCGGATCAATCGGAGTACAAGAGTCAGAATGATGAGTTCAAGAGAGCCCAACGTGGAGGTAATTTTTCTTCCTGGTTAACTTGTTTGTTATTATTAAATTTGTCCAGCGGGATTTGCAATGAAGATGCTCAGACTCTAATATACTTTCAAAATTGTTTTCTCACAGAGTCTGGTACAGATCTTCCGATGTTTTATTTGTATGGAAAATCTACGGGACGCTCGAATGTGCCCACATTGCTCAAAATTATGTTGTAATCATTGTATTCGCCGTTGGCTTACGGAAACCAGAGCTCAATGTCCTCACTGCAGGGCGAACTTGCGAGTAAATGAAGTTGTAATTTGTCGATGGGCGGAGGAAGTACACCAGCAACTGGACTCTTTGCAACAATCGATGCCTGCGAAAACTCTCACTACTTCTGCGACTTCTAGTGACTCTGAGTTGGAGAAATGTTCTGCGCATCAAAAAGAAGAACTATCAGTCTATTGTGACACTTGCAAATGCTGCATATGTCATGAATGCGCTCTTTGGAGTCAAAATCATGCTGGTCATACTTTCAAGCCATTGGACGAAATATACATCCAGCACTGCCAGGAAATCAAGGAACACGTCACTATTTTAAGACGACGTTTTATGGAAATCATCAGTTCTGTTCAGGATGTAGAGAAAAATATTGAGCTGGTACGTACTGCTAAAGACCAGCGAGTTCGAGAAATTCGTAATGCTGTCGAGCTCATGATCGCCCGGTAAGAATAGAGATTTAGTTTAAATGCTTATTGGTATCGTTGCTATATTGTTATTCAGTTATTACAGGACAAAATACAAACTCTCAGTATTTACCTATGTTCTACAGGTTGGATGCTCAGCTTAAGACGAAATTGGCGATGCTAGTAAATCAGAAAGGACATTTAACTCGAAAATCAGAGGATATTGAATGTTTATTACGAGAGGTATTTACAAATTTTGAAATTTGCATTCATCACATGGCATAAGCTGCTTGTATCAAAAATATTAAAATATTATCTTCTTCAATGTTAGATTGAGCATAAACTTAGCTCTGGTTGTAAAAGCGATTTGATTCGTCAGAGTACCAAGATCCTAAAAGCCATACAAGATACTATTGCAAAGAGTACGTTTGCATTAGCCCCAGTGCTTCCAGATTTTCAAAGGTATTTTTACATGATATGGTGGATTGATAATGTTTCTTCAATTGTCAGAGTTGAATGGCTAATAATATTTTTGTCTCTTACAGTGAGCTCGTTCCAAATTATGACAGTAAAACGTTCGTTATTCGTGGGTTTTCGTTACTTCGTCGCAAAGGGGACCCATTCTACTCTGACCCTTTATCTATTAATGGACTTGATTGGCGATTAAAAGTTTATCCAGATGGGAATGGAGTTGTTCGTGGCTCATTCTTATCTGTATTTTTAGAACTTTCTAGTGGTCCACCGGAAGCTGCTAAGTAAATTTTTAAATCTTACATTCTGTGTACACAAGTGTGTTTTAAAATTAAATACATCTGTCAAATATGCGTTTTAAAATTTGCAGGTATGAATATCGCATAGAAATGATTTATCAGATCTCAAATGACTCCTCAAAAAATATGATGAGAGAGTTTGCGTCTGACTTTGAAGTTGGCGAATGCTGGGGGTATAACCGTTTCTTTCGACTGGATTTATTGGAGACTGAAGGATTTTTGGACAGAGCAAATGATAGTATTAAATTACGGTTAGTAAGGGAGTCTCTTTTATATGCATTGTTCACAAGAAAGCAAGTAAACATCCTTAACTATATTTACAGTTTTGACGTCCGTCCACCAACGTACTATCAAAAGTGCAAAGATTTAAATTGGTACATCACCAATCTTCAAGCAATGAATCGGTGTAAATCCCGTGACTCCGAAAGTGTTCGTGTTCCACGTCGTCGTAATTTGGTTCGAGCTCCAGTAAATGATTTGACTAGTCCAAGACCCCGAACAAGCACTCCTACTAATTCGCAAGCTCATCCATCCCGGGAAGGTCGTCAATCTGAACAAAACGGTTCTTCAGATAGTGGCTCCGGATCAGATACTTCTGATGATTCTGAAGTAAGTATGCATGCCATGCATTCACAAGAGAAAGTATATCTGAACTCATATTTCATATTCATGATGTTAATCTTTAGTATTATGTATATTTTTTATTTAAAGACGGAGCTGAATTCTACCACGGGGGCCGTTAATTTTAATCATACTTATAACACCTACAATTTATCGGATCTTAGCCTTGCACTGTCAGATAATACTCATATGTCAGAGTCAGTACCAAGTCAGACTGCGGTTCAAATTGATGAAGATCCTGGGAGAACATGGAATCCAGATTCAACTTTGGAGTCCAGCTCAAATTTAGACGAGTACGCACCAACCACATTCAGTATTCTGACGTTAAGTTGCATACAATTGTTTTCCGTAACAAACAGTTAGCTCTCTAACTTGTTTTACTGTAATAATGCTTTCAGACTTGGAGCTAGTGGTGGAAGCGGTGAATCGTGTCTCAATACGTCCGTTATGTCTCCAGCTGCCATCTTTGCTGAACTTTTCAAGGGCTACGTGATTGACGATAATACCATTCAGATACTTGATGACATAACAGCTGGTGCAGCTAGTGATGTAATTGCTGGAGGTAGAAACGGATCTGGTCAAAGTAGTAGTACCCCGGGTGGAACCAACAACGACAGCGGAGGAGACTCCGCAGATGTTGATACTAATGTTCTTCCCGAAGTCATCGTTGAACACGGAAATTCTGATTCCACAGGCACCAGTGGAAGTTCTGCTGGAGTCGACTCGGTGCAACGGTTGTCCGAATAAAGAAACATTGAAAGATCATAGTGAGTTTCCATGTGTGTCGTTTCTTATGGACGAATAACGGAAAATAGTATTTCTTCGCATACGATAAGAAAAAACTCAGCTCAGTCAATGTGATGTTTCTTTGCTAATGCAACCTACCTTTGATTCTCATTTTTATAGGAAGCGTGATTGTACACTATGTATTTCGTTACAGGTTTCTTTGGTATTGTTAGAAATCGTTATTTAAATAATATAAGAAAGGTTGTAGGTGCTTTTGTTCATGTTCATTCTCCTGTATCTGCTTTTGTAAATGCCCGTTGGTAACTGTAAGAAGCATATATTAACTGTTTTGTCAACAAGATTGATGTCAAGTCATTTTTTACGATTGATTGTAATTTTTGTGTTGTCCATAAAATTGATGTTTGAGTCATTATTGCATCGCAGTTTTGCTATGCTGTTATTAATGTCTCTCAATAAACCACTTATACAAATGAAAATCAAATACGCGACACCAAATTTAATGCCCTATTCACTACCTATTGCACTGTTGCCGTTGTTTTCGAAACATTGCGATATTGACTTCATGAACTGCCATATGATAGCTTGTTGTCGGCTTTCTTTTTAATATGAGGACAGTAATTCATGCAGTAAAACTATTTCAACATCATCCCTGTTAAAAATTGCACATATACGTAAAAAATAATAACTACCCGATGATGGCGGTTTCTGTCAATAATGCGATGTATTCATAGTTTTGCCTCAGAAATCAGGTTGTAAATGCGATTTGGAAACAATCTTCCCTCTTGGCATTAAATCATTCCACAAAATTCAATTTGTAAAAATGTAACAAAATTCATCTTTTTTCATAGCATCAACGCCTTTATTTCGTAAAGCATTATTAAATTTTTACATCCTTTTCATTTATTCTCCAGAGATCCTTGGTAACCAATTCAACAAAGAAAAAATTATTCTTCAGACGCGTTTTTTAAATCCATTCATTAAAGTAAATAGTAATATATAATAATAAATTGTATTAACTAACATAAGATGTAAAACAGTATTAATTAATGTTTCTGATTATAATAATATTGATATATGTACGTATAAAACATTTTAAAGCCTAAAAAACACCGAAAATTCCCGGTAACAAACTTCTGCTCTATTCTCAGTCATAAGCTTCTTAACTTGCTCTTCGCAACGTTGCTCTACTTCTTTCAGTAAGTTTAGCGGTATTAGTAATAGTAGTAGTAAATACAACTTTTACTTTCTTTTTAATACCAGAATTAATTCTATTAGCATAATTAATGTTCCTTATCATATTTCATTCCCATTTCATCAAAACATACAGAATAATGATTAGGAATTATAACTAAAATTAATAATATTGATAAAAGAGATATAATAAAAATTAAGTCGTTCAACGTTAACGTTTTTCCTTCGCGTCTCGTAAAAATTCTTACTCGCATCGCATATTTATGATTATATCGTGATCGTTACTGATCGATTCCGATACTTCTAACTCTAGCTCCTACTTGTACTTCAATATTGAATTGAAATACATAACATACTATTATTCTTCGAAACTTAAAACTGTTGAATCTTACTAAATGTAATAAACTTTGTGTAATTCAACTTACAACTTTGGGAGAATATGGTAACGGATAAATCATAAAATGTAGAAATCAGAAAGAAAGCTAATGTACAATATGTACTGGTTAACAGATTTCAAAATTCATTGACGGCAGGTAGCACCCATATCTTCTTCAAATAATTAAACTAAAATCGCTACACATATAGTCAGAAAAAATGGGATAACCAACAGATAACAAATTCACAATATTATTGGAATTTTTTTTAGCCAGAACGAGCTTTACAAATCGTAAACTGTAACAATTAAATTTTTTCTCTGTAACACTTTGTCTTATTTCTTTTTGTTGGTATAAAAATAGACCAGAATAGTATGAAATCCTCATTAAGACATAATATTGAGTATTTATTTCATAGTAAATAGTTATAATTAATGTTTCTAAATATCTGTTGTCAAGGGCCTGATTGATTTTTTTATTAGAGATTGAACTTGTGACAATGAATAATGACGACCTTTTTATTTGAGTCATCACCACTGAGAAAGAACAGAAAGTAATGTTTTGATTTTGTGGTAGATTGTAGACAGACAGTAATAGTGGTGTATTTATCAGTCTGGTACCTAAGCCTATTACGATAAAGTAGAGCGATAGGACAGTAGCCAAATATAAAAGAGTTTTGCTTTCCTTTAAAGCATTTTAATTTTTTTTGTTTTCTTATGAAGATATGTTTTGTAAAGAGTTTGGCATTTTCAAATCAACAATCAATTCACATATCGTTACAATGGTTTATACTCTTAAGCGACGATACTTTGTAAATAAATCCTGTTTGTAACTGTTACCACCAGCTCATAAATTTAGAGATTAGATACATTACCAACTACTGTAATCGTACTATCATACGCACTAAAAATCTTCATTTTCAGCGTTTTTTTTGTGCACCGTTCGATCAAGTTTCTTAACATAGTAGCATAACACGATTGAAAATTAATTATTAGTAACAATAATTAAGAAAGATAACTATTTATAAATGACTTCAAAGTACTTCACAAGTTCCTCCTAAAAGCAAGCTTGTTCAACGCAAAATGACGGCACATCTACACAATATTTGCCACGAAAGTGCAACTTGTCGTTTCACATAAATCGTGGTGACATCATTCATTTTTCATTTTACAAAGCCTTGCCTTTCGCTTTCAACGAGTTCTAAAATCTAACCAATTTTACATCTCTGTACCTACCAAACGCATAGAAGTAGCTCAATGAGTCAAGTAAAACTAATAATTATATGTTCGAAAATTCGAAAAGCTAAATTTACTATAATTTGTATGCAGAGTAATGCAATGTTAATCAGGTATATAAGCAGTAGTACTGGATAACAATATTAAAATTTTGCGTAAAAAATCTAAAAGATTAATAATAACAAATGTTATGTGTTATATTATAACAAACTGCTTCTTCGAAATCACTGCGATAATATGCACTAACAAAAGTATACTAAAAGAGTTCAAATATTCAGATAGCTGTTTCATTTGCTGTTCATTATATTCATCATTCATCAGCTTACTAACTATACACAGCAAGCGCAAATCACGATACAAAAGGCAACGCGCATTATGGTACATACATAGTAATGCAGCAGTACTAATTTGATAAGGCATTTTTGTAAATGAGTATTCATTATATTGTTTAACATTTTCACTACCCTATCAATTGCTAAAGTATGAAGTAGTAATAACGATGATAAGAGCAAATAACAATGTTTTAGGCACTTGGCGTTACAGGCAAGCATTTTCCAATAGCAGTAATTATTGTTTTTACATAACAATATCATATTGATATTTTTTCAAGTACAAATATTTAGCAACATACAAAAGTTTAACACGATGCAATTTTATTTTTTGTTTCTATACGCTTGATAATCGGGTTGGAAACACGTACAAGTGTACTTACACGATATTATCATTCATGAATATAGAGAATAATAGTAGAGATGTATTATAAATGGTACAAGAGATTTAGTAAAATGAATAGCTAAACTATTTACTTAATATAGTGACATACGTATATTGTGGATTAATTATTGTAATATAGTGTATTCCAATTAATATAATTACATCAGCCTAATAGGTTTTCAGTTTCAGACTGTGCAGAGGCAGAAGTGATTGGAGGGGTTGTATCCATCGCAAGGAGCGGCTCATCATCGAGATGGACACCATTTTCTTTGACAGCATCTCGCTTTTCTTCAGCATCACCGTTCATCCCATTAATATCTCCATTGAGACCACCATTAAGGCCATTCAGTTCTCTTACACCCTCAGTTCCCTCATTTGAGGCCATCCCATTTTGTTGAATTAATTCTGCTTTTTCGTTGGTTGAATTTGCAACTTTTTTGTTAACACTAGACTTAACAGCTTTAGGGACCGAATCGACCTTCCCAAGAAAGGGAGACTTTTTGGTAGTCATTGTAGCCGTTTTGGCTGGAGCTGTTGGTTTTGGAACCGTTTTTGTCGACTGCGGACCTGTAAATTTGTTACTATCACCTGCAGGTTTGTTACTTGGAGCGCCTCTTAAAGCTGCAGGCTTATTGGTTGTAACTGCTGGTTTATTGGGCGCAGTAGTTCTTGAAGACGTAGGGACTGTACGTGTTATAGGAGGTCGGGGTGCTGTGGTGGTAGGCTTAGTTGAAGCAGCGCTTGCAGACGACTTCATAGTAGTTGGTTTTTTTACGTCAGTTCCTACAGGAGGTTTGGGCTTAGTGGCCGCTACTGTGGTGGAAGTCGGTTTCGGTTTGGCCCTGGCAAGACTAGCTATTGGCTTTGAAGCAACATCTCCAACAGCCTTCGGAGCAACAGAAGCTGCGGGCGGTCTAATAGGCTGTGTGAGTTGCGTTCTAGCACTTACCAATCCGTAGGCTGGACCCCCCCTTTTCGGTAAACTAGCGCTCGGCGGCAAAATAGTCTTTGCAGCGGTAGATTTCGGGACAGCCGGCTTGGGTGGAAGTGGAGCGGCGGCAGGGCGTGTGCGTGTCGTGATACCTCCGGCTTGTCTTGTGGTGTTGCTTGCTTTTTGATCAGTACCATTTACAACCTTCGAAGGTGCAGTACGTGCAGCCTTTACTTCAGTACCATTAACACTTTTCGGAGCAGCACTGCGTGCAGCTTTCAGGTCAGTGCCATTAGCACCTTTGGATGGCGCACCTCTGGCAGCTGTAGCTCCTGTTCGTGACGCTGTCGCAGATTTTGTTGTCCCAATGTTGGCAGTCTTAGTTGCCGTTGGTCTTGGGGCAGCGCTGGAACCTGCCTTCGGCGGAGATTTAGGCACAGCACCAGTGTTCTTTCCGCTGGCTTTGCCGCTTGTCTTTGACGCTTTATCAGGTTTGGTTGGAGAGTGTATAGGAGGAGTGATTTGACTCTTTAGTGCTTCATCCTTGTGTTGTTCAACCACCAAACTTTTCTCCTCGACTATCTGTTGCTGCGCTCCCAGATCAGCAATCAGCGACTCCTTGCTCGGTTCCACGACGACCTCCTCCTCCGTGATAAACGGGTTGGTGCTCTTGATAGCCACTAATTCATGGCTTTCCACAGGAGAAGCTGACGAGCCCAAAAACTGTTCAATATTTGATGGCATTAGAATCTGGGTAGATTCTTTACTCTCTGCAGAGTCTGGCCTGTTCTGCTGCTGGTCATCAGAAAGTAAGTCAGCGCACAACGGTTGGTCGTGGCCGGATACCTCAACAAAGCAAGGAATCTCTTGCAAACCTTGATTGTTAATACTCGGTTGTTCAACTGCTGTTATATCGACCAAATCGCTAGTATCGGGTTCCGCTGGTAATTGTCCGCTGCTCTCTAATGTTTCATCATTATCATGCTGTTGTTCAAACACTGAGCTTTCCTCCTCGATGATCTGCTGCTGTACGCCAAGGTCTAGATCAGCAATCAACGCCTTGCCTGGATCCACGACGTCCTCTTCCTTCGTGTTTGCCACAAACTCATGACTTTCCACTGGAGACGCAGACGAGCCCAAAAACTGTTCATTATTTGATGGCATTAGAATCTGGGTAGATTCTTTACTCTCTGCAGAGTCTGGCCGGTTCTGCTGCTGGCCATCAGAAAGTAAGTCAGCGCACAACGGTTGGTCTCTGCCGGATACCTCAACAAAGCATGGAATCTCTTGCAAATCTTGATTGTTAATACTCGGTAGTTCGACTGCTGTTATATCGACCAAATTGCTAGTATCAGGTTCGGTTGGTAAGTGTCCAGCAGGAATGATTTTGCTCTCTAATGTTTCATCACTGTTATTCTGTTGCTCAAACATTGAACTTTCCTCCTCGATGATATGCTGCTGTTCGCCTATATCAGCAATCAGAACCTTGCTTGGATCCAAAGTCTCCTCTTCCTCTGTTATAAACGGGTTGGTGCTCTTGTTTGCCACTAATTCATGGCTTTCCACAGGAGAAGCTGACGAGCCCAAAAATTGTTCAATATTTGATGGCATTAGAATCTGGGTAGATTCTTTACTCTCTGCAGAGTCTGGCCTGTTCTGCTGCTGGTCATCAGAAAGTAAGTCAGCGCACAACGGTTGGTCGTGGCCGGATACCTCAACAAAGCAAGGAATCTCTTGCAAACTTTCATTATTAGTACTCGGCAGTCCTTCTGCTGTTATGTCGACTAAATCGCTAATTAATGGCTCCTGTACCAATCCTTGCAATGGTTCGGTTTGATGTTGATTCCAGATTGGGGGCTCAGACAAATTTTGGTCATGGTTAGACGGCTTCTCAAACTGCCACTCATCATCTGACTCCGCATCACTCAGCTCTTCAACTTCCTTCTTTAGGATCATATCATCTGCAATAATCGTAAGAACATACCAATAATATGAAAAAACTGATTTAGTCTAACAACAGCATCAGAAGTACAAATGAGTAATATTAAATAGGACCAGTTGGGTTCCATACATATGTCAATGACACTTAAAAAAGATATTAGAACGTACCGTCGCCTGACTGATTTTCGGCGTCATCTCCAATCGGCTGTGTGCCACTTTCCTTTGAACTGCCAAACGATAGAAAATCCACTATTTGATCTCCTTCTCTTGTATGGCCATTCATCTCCGGAATAAGAGGTACGGTGCCAGCAACTCCGTGTTCTACAATGAAAATTGTTGTTGAGTGTGTATGCTAAATGCTAATATAAAACTTTTCTCAACCAAACATATTCATTAAAATAAAAGAATTACCTATAAATTTGTCCATTGGGATTACATCGAGTGGCTCAGGAGATTGCTTCAATGAAACAACATCTGCTTGAAGATCGGGTTCCAACACACCTTCATATCTGTTTTTTATTGATTCCAAGGGTTCGAAAAATACAACAATCACAGTGATGTTGTCTTGAGAACCTTTCAATTTGGCCTGTTGGATCAGTTTTTGACTGATAGCGGGCACGTTATCTGGTAGAAAAATTATAACAGCGTGTCTAAATCAGTCCGTCAATATTACGATAAAACTTTGTATGGCACAGGAAAATCCGTAACACTTACGTGGATCGGACACCACTTCACGACGAACTATTTGGGCTGATGCTTCAGGGGACACTTCGTCCCATAGACCGTCGCATCCTAAAACCAAAAATTCTTCTGATCCATCTAATTCCAACATTTTGATGTCAGGGGTTGAAATTATAAATGTTTTTTGGTCAGCATCTCCTATATTATCATTATTTTAACACAAGAAAAACAATTTATTTCGTTACCAATACATGTACTAGGATTTTTAAAAGTAAGCTCATCATTAATTATTACCAATTGCTCTGGATACAGCGAGATTCCCATTTACACGGTATGTGTCGTGCATCTGAATAACTTCGCCGCCCAAACTTCTAATTCTGTCAATTTCATCCTATAAGAAAAAAACGAGCATGAACTTAGCCACTTTAAGTGAGTATAAATATGGCTTATATCGGCGGCAGCACATACCTTTCTCTCCGGCTTGTGTGGTGTCACCAAGTTATTCACTTCATTCCTTTTTACCAGGACAGCTTGCGAGTCACCAAGCCAGGCCACATACAATTTTCCGGGCATTATAAGTGACAGTACCACTGTCGATCCACTTTTGACTTTGCCACTACGGCATTTCTGAATAAAAGCCTCATCAAGACTTTCGAAAGCGTCGCTTATGCTAGGAATGACATCCTCCTGTTGAGCCATGCTCTTTATTAGATATTGATGTAATTGGGCTGCCCCATAAGCAGCAGCCTCTGAACCATTATGACCATCAAAGACAGCGAAATAGCTGACAGGATTTTGGAGCTAAAATTACAGTAATATAAAGAGTCGACATCAACATTATTACCAATAACCATAGTTTCAAGCGTTGGAACGCATCCTACCTTAAAGAGTCTGTCCATCCTGGGAAGAATAGTCATCCTGTCTTCCATAAATCTCCGAGAATTCTTTATGTTATTGTAAGAGACCGCAAACACGTGCGGTTGCATATCCGGAGACTCAACAATACCATCGACACTATCGTGATAATCCTCCTTTTCCTTGACGCATATTTCGTCTAGCTTCTTCACAATCGCCCGCATCAATTTGAGAGGCTCATAACTTAATTCATGGCTGACAGTATCACCTCCATCTAAACTGTCATCTGTAGTTTCCGTACAGCTAGAGAAATCAGTCTGCCCAACCTCATGATACAATTTCTCCAATATATGTTGTATCAATAGAAGCGGACACAATCTAATTCAACAAATATAAATTATGCCCATCAGTTATCGTCACACTACATTACGAGATGGCGCAATATTTAATTGTATTTCTTGCATTTTGAACTTACCTTTGGTCCAAGTATTCGAAACCCCAATGGATCGCCTGCCCTGGTATTTCCTCCTTGGTGATCGCATTTCTAAGAACTTTTATGGGCAGTGGATCCTTCTCAATATCTGTTACCTGATAATTTTCCAAAAAGCCTTTCGAGTCCATCGCTATTACTCACATTCAGTAGTTCTACGAGAAAAAAAATAATACGATTAAGTTGCATATCGTTTACTCTTAAAAATTTTCAGTATTAAATAAGAAACATGAACGATTTATTTGTCATCATTCATTACAAAAAAGCACGTGGAAATGTTCAATTTTCCTGTAGATAAGAATCTACTAACAACTAAAGACTTCCTAAACAATTAATTATAGGATTTTATCAGATGTTGGATTCATAGGTTCACATTTAATTATTTGTTTTTGTGCATGTACTACAACATTCAAGATAGACATAAGAATCAAT
>JAQFYG010003128.1:0-13119 GCA_034694325.1 Entomobrya corticalis
AATGGGCAATACGATTACATCTTATATATTTTCATCGTGTCTTCCAACGGCCGTTTTTGCTGGTGACTGTTTTACATTTACTTTGCAAGAATTCGGAGACTGTCTGAGAGCATGATAATCTTATAAGATTTTGTGATGTGTTAGCCTATTTGTATGAAAGAAATTGTAGTAAAAATTGCTTATTTATGTGCTACATAGCATGATGTAAAAACCTATTTATTCATCCAAATAACATTTTATACGTTGGAAACACACCAAAATCGTTTCGTTTACATTATTACCTTTCCATCCTATTTATCTTTTTTTCCTCGTATCACTCACTTTCTTTCCTTCCCCGCATCAATGCAACATATAAAGTGCATTTCCAAGCACAGCAAGAAAGCATATTCTTGAGACTAAAAATGTTACTAGAATCGGATATAAAGGAGTATTTTTTGCTTTCCTTTTAGATCCCTTAGTTTGCTCTCTTCCTGAGATTACATTTTGCATATCAAAGGACATAACCGTATTTTGAGTCTGAGTCCATAATACAGTTTGACCCAGCATTCATTTTTTCCAACAATTTATGAGAAAGAAACATAGAGAGGAAGATGCGATAGATCCACTTTCTCTTCTTCTTTTATATAAACGTATTTGTGTGCTTTCTTTTCCTTTCATTTACCCCAAAAACTCACAAAGCTATTTTTTCATTATTACCGATATGTTCCCTTTAGCACCATGTTGTAAGAGCAGGACCACTGGGGTGGAACGTCCCCGGGACGCAGCAAGGAAGATGGGAGGAAGTGTCATCAAATGAGAAGACGTATAGTGCTCCACAAACGTTACTTCCCTACCACGGCTCTCCACTGAAACGACCAAAAGACCTTTGGATATGGAAGGGTTAACACTAAGAGGTCTCCGTGGAAAGGTCTCAGATCCAATGGAAACATCAGACCATGAACAGGACGAGTATGATACACTTCTTTCGGATCGTCTACGTCCGTGTGCTGCAAGTAATGAGGAGAAACTCAAGTCTTTTCCTTCCAGCTCGTATTGATCGTCATCTGTGGGAATGCAAAGAAATAAACATTTAGAGAAAAATGTGATGCTTATTTAAATCGAGGTTATCAGAAACAAAAGTAGTTAACAAGTACTCGTTGAAGTTAGGAGTTAGGACGCTATTCAGCTGAAAATCAATCTGAAAATTTCCGTTAAAGATTTAAAATATGCCAAGTCAAACCAGAAGACAGAATCTGCCGACCTACTTGCTGAGAATGAGACCTCTCACAAATCTTTACTGAAGTACCAACTACCAACTACGTAAGTATCCTACCATCAGCATACATAGATTGACGGTGTTCACCGTTTTGAGTAGGCACATCAATAAGGAACTCAGCAACAGATCGGAAAATATGAACATAAACACAGCAGCACATCACGAGCGCTATAATTGACATAAGTGACACCACACCATAGCATATAAGTATCTGTGTTACCAGATACGATTGTAAAACATACAGTTGGGTTCTCTGATCGTGTATATTGATATCACATTGATACATTTATTTATCAGAAGAGGTACAGTGACACTTTAAAACTTGATGAGTGTTGCCTAACTCCATCTCTATTTCATTCAAACTCGAATATATCATAGAAAATGAAAATATTTCAAAGAATAAGGAAGAAATGGAAGTACGACGATCATAATATAGAGTTCAGAACATATATATATATAGTGCAGTGTATATGCCACGAAAATCATTAAGGCGACTTAAAATCTAATACTTAATAAGAATTGAAAAAAGTTGTTTCCTTATATCCGTATATGTCGGGGAAAGTTTAGATAAACAAACTTTCTACTTTCACTCTTATCGAAAACATAAGAGTATGCTTAAATACATAAATTTGTTGACTGCTAAAAAGAAGACATTGTGCTGCTAATTGAGAAGGTTGGACTAAAAATTTCAAGTGGAGTGGTCTAATATAAAAAGTTTCTTCAGCATAGCACCTAGCACCCTTAGCGACACCGTATTATATTATACTGCACGAGTTATTAATACTTCTGGAGCATGTCAGCAAGTAGACAGTGTTTTTCCAGGTGACTGCTCATGGAACCACAACAGTGGCGATAGTGTTCACCACATGCTACTACCACTATTGCCACTACCCCACCAAAAATCCTTGCAGACAGAGGCATAATATTATGATGCCTTCATACATGCATACTTCACACGTTCATATTCTAATCTCCATTATTATTATCATCATCATCAGCGGGAGTACCATCACTCTTGCTTCGTTCGTCGACTGCTTCTTCCTGTCTGTCCGCGTGCTGTGTGCGTGCATATGGGTAGTAGCAAGCAAGTAGTAGATAATTTTTTGCAACAAAATAGCATGTTGCCTTGTCGACTATTTGCACTTTTCTACGAGAATACCACATCAAAGAGGCTTTCTAGAAAACTATATCGTTTATCGTTGGGATGCTCATTCCGGGAAGCCTTTTTTATTATTTCAAGAACTCATATTACTAGCATTAATATAGGTATGCTGGATAATATTGTGTTGGCATATTACGTATACGTATTACCTACGAAGACAAAAATTTATTTATTACTAGATGCTAGGTTTTGTGCGCTCTGTTTGCAATCATTCAGTCAGTCATTCAGCCAACCAACCATCCAATCAAGTTTCTGTCATCATAATACTTACTACACGCTTTGGCAGCTTCATCTCTCACTCGTTCACTTTCATAATATTCTCTAGATATCCTTCACTCAAGTGCGCGAGCCTTCTTTTTGTATCTATTAAAATGCTCTTGACAAGATATGTACTGAAAATGAAAAGGTAGGCATTATAATAGTAAAAAATTGGAGATGGATGAAGCTATTGTTGCTGTTAGTACTTCCAACCGACTAATGTTGATATTCATCCTTCATGATTTTATAAGCCAACCAACCAGGTCAGTAATATGTACAGGCAGCTATGAAGTGTGCCGTCAAATTGTATTAATGGCTCATAAGGGCCATATAAACAGATTTAAAATTACGAACTTTCGAGTGCGTCAACATTTTGCTCTAGTCTAAACTCATCGTCTAAAGCTGCTGTTCTTCTATGAGAAAAGAGTATATGTGTTTGCCTATTGTCTTGGGTCCTTTCCAACTGATAATCATGTTTTCTTTGCAGGCGTTCAACTATAATTTAATGAAAGCAAAGCATTGCACCAACAACATCCAATTTGTTTAAGGCCTGTCTCTGCACACATCATCGTTCCCGTCGTCATCATCTTCATCGCAGCAGCAGGTAATATCAACGGTCTACATTTGTGAAACAAGCATTCAAGCATCGGCCAAGTATTCCAGTAATTTCATACACTTCTCCAGTCCAAGCTGTGTATATGTACACCTATTAAAATATCTTACTCCTGCTCTCTCACTGTACACCATAGAAATCTATGGAAACGTGTTTTGAAATGTTTACTTTTTAAAGTGTCCGTCTTCCACTGTGTACATGCAGGGGGAGCTCCAAGACTCCAAACACTGGGAAAATGCTTGAGTTGTGTACTTTATTATAATCTGTTTTCCAGCACCCACTAAGGAAAATCACCATTACCGAAATACAACTCTCAGTACTTTTTACCAAGTCGTTCGTGGTGGTAGTGATTGTGCTGATGCTGATGGAAAGGATTTTCAGCAGCAGCAAAAATTACATCTGCACCGGAAAAAAACTTGGTATAATCATTATTGTATTTTATGTACTCATCATCATTAGCGGAGATGGGAGACAGAATGGAAGTGCTTTTTATCGTTGGAATAGCACAGCGGCCGCCTACTAGAGGAGAAATGATGAGGTACCATTAGCGAGGTAGGTAGTTTATGGCACTCACTCACTACGTTCTACTTACACTCATCATCAAAATCATCAAGAACGCTTCCTATTTGACTCCATATACATATTAATTTGTTCCTCGTTTTTCGGCCTACTTCTGTGAGTGAGATTGTACCTGCATCGGATGATAATACTCAGCTAAGATAAATGAAACAGTAAAGTATGTGTAGGTAGAAACCGTATTACAATACAAAATATGGGTAAAAATCAAAAGGAAATAACGACATTATAAGTTATAACAACAACTGCCAATTCTTCTCCCATCATATAGGCGCCATTATCAATATGTGAGTCCCACACGTCAAACGAAAATCTTATGCATGTGGTTGGGTGGCTACCACACTTTTAGTATATATTATATAGTGACTTGATGCTTTTAAGAGGAAAACAGTTGATGTAGCATTGTAGCATGCGATATTTGCTTTCAAAGGAAGAATATTTTCTGCACTTATAAACTTATATTTACTTTGTTGCATAACAACTGTTACAATAAAGTCAAAAGTATGCATTCATGTATCTCAATATTTTCAAAGCTTGACATCTTGAAGAGATTTACAAATTATTTAAACGGTTGTGTAGGTATAATGTGTATTTGCATGTACCTGAAAGCGTCATTGTTGCTTTTGACTCCCTTCGTTGTTTTCCAATAATTCAATAAATTGCCACGCACTCATTCCGATTGCAAACATCCATTATACAGCTAAACATTTGCTTTAAAAAGTTGGCGCAACGATGCGGCCCATTATTTTTTTAGTTATTTTTTATTACTGTTTTGTTACTACTATTGCTGCTTGGAAAGACTTTGATCGTCATTCCTGGTAGATTTCGCGAACTAGTCGACTTCGCGTGGCGTTCATTGCAATTATCACGGCTAACTTTGTATTTTATGGAGTACATGATTATGTAGTCAGTGCTAGTCTTTTATTCATCTTGAATGGGCTGGTGACAGAAGCAGCGGTGTAAGGAGAAAATAATCAACTAAGTGCTCCTGTCAAGGCCAATACACAAATCTGTCAGAAAAATCAGCCTAGAGAAGTGGTGGTTCTTGTCTAGCTGCATTGGAAGGAATAATGCTAGCACTAGAGCGCTACTACTATTGTGCCTTCTTGAGTATAGAGCTAAACAAGGTAAACGACAAAAAGCTTTTACTGATAGAGCCAACAATAAAGTGTACCGTGAATGAATGTCAAAATAGCAGAAATGACGGTTAAGATGATATGAGAAGAAAAAGAGAAAAAGGGAGCTTGAAGCTATTGTTGAACTATTGTTGTTGTTGTTCTAGTAGCTTGGTAATGCTCTTACTTACTTTCAATTCACTTCGAAAAACAGACAACGACATAGCCCTACATAGTCAAAACAGCAAGAAGGGGATGTTATAGCAGCTAGTTGAAATAAGTTATAATGTTGGCTGGAAAGGTTTGTAAATTCAATTTTGTTGTCATAGGCTTAAATTACATAACTGAAGTTACTATACAAATATTTACTTCATTTATATCGATTTGGAAAAATAAAAAACTTTAGCGCACTAAATGTGCTGTATTACGCAAACCTATAGCTATAGCTACGAGTGGCGTGTTGGGACAGATGAGATGAAGGCACCTACTTCTCATTTAAAACTTTCGATCTTAATTTTGGCTGTAGCTTTTAAATAGTTGTTACAATGGCTTCACTTTTTTCTGCAACTCTTTTTTGTAGTATAAATATTACTGTAAGTAGATCAAGTGTTTTTTCAGATATAAAAAACCACTTAATGGAGACCCTGCCAAATCATATAAAATGGCTAAACTCAACCGACCGACAAAAGGAGGATATATTTTATAATATTATGAAATACACAGCTAGGAGTGAGTGGTTACTCACTTCAACTTAAACCAGCCGTTTTAACTGCCAGATTGGATTAGCCGACGAACTGTTTGGCTTTTTACAGTTGACAATTTCACCTTCTCAAATTGTACATGTGTAGCTAATTTTCATATTTAAATTCCAATAGGCAAATTTCCAGGTGTAAATGCACAAATTTACTCATTTTAGTTTAAATTTTAACATTTAAAGCTTAATTTATTGTTTTTTTAGTTACGACGGCGTAGTGAACATTTATAGTTTTTGAGTTCAATATTTAATTCGCAATGTCAAAGAGCAAAAAACAGCAAAATTCTACTTCATATAAAAAACCTTTGTAAAGGCTAAAAAAATATTCAATTCTCCATTGCCGTTACGAGTAGGTGTAAGTACTTAGCAAAACAGCACGAGTCACACAATCACAAGGCGATACAAGATACGATGCAATGTTGTTGATGGATGATGTGTGTGTAAGAAAACGAAAAAAGTAGAGATGCGATCAAAGTTTTTGCTTGCTTTCTTTTTACATGCTTCGGGACTTTTACTCAATCTTTCGCTTGTTTTTATTTTGCAAGCTGATGTGGGACATCGTTCTGTGACGTCATTGAAAACAAACGGACGTCCGTAACATAGACATGAGTAGTAAAATCATTACTTAGTCTCATACTAACGGCTTAATAATAATAATGATATACCGAAAGTAACTGGTAAAAAAAGCGTACTTGAGACGACCAAGAGCAAACATGTATGAGCGTTAAAGAACCACAACATTAAGAAACTATGGTAGTTTTTCAATCGCTATTCTTTCATCTCCTTAACACTAGTAGATATGATCTTCACCAAGAAACCCGACTTGGCCGTCCGTCAGTCTATCCGCCAGAGTATATTTTTTTAATCTCTTAAAAGGAAAACACATAAAAGAGGTTTTAAATGTCTAAGCGCTAATTATTTATCAGTAAAAACCTTGTAACTATTCATTGCAGTTCTCAAATTCTTTTAAAAAACAGATGAAGGGGTTACTGGGATAGCAACCAGTGCATATCACAACAAAAAACGGTCTCACCCACCAATTTATGCTTACGCTACCAATATTCTATAAATTTCAAATTGTCAGCGTAGTAAATATTGTTCCGTAAATATTTACCAAATTTCATCCTACAAGACTCCTTTTGTTGTAACGGTTTACCAACAAGCTCAGATTGATACGGAGCCAACAATAGAGGAAAGCGTGCATTCAACTAGAATTCACATATACGCGCATACATCACGCGGTTTTGGCACGAAATGCATGTTATGGCTTATGATAGCATGGCTGTATTTTGTATGCAATAATATTTCAATACATTTCATACACTCAGGTAATTTATGAATGTTTTAGCAATCTGTCGAGATACATCAGTAAGCTAAAAAGTAAAACTTGGTGCATTATTACTAGAATGGAGTTTTTGCTTCACTTTGTTGCTACGGATATAAGCTGTCACTGCCATGCCTTACCGTTGGTTAAGAACAATGATACATGGTACATGGAGATATGCATGTAGATATGCATGCATGGAGTAGAGTATTTAACTGTAAGCCCACCGCTACCGCGCTTACAAAATGATAATATTATTATGCTGAATATCCTTTGAATTATCCTATTACCAGTGTAATGTTTTGTAGTAATGGAGTGGAAGTGAAAGCAAAAAGTGTAGCAGTGAACAAAGAATGTAACACGCCACAGCGACCCTGCTCCAACTGCCTAGTAAAAATAAATTATGATGGTTTCTGAGACAGCGTTTTACTAAAAATACAACAACGCCGTTATTTTTACCTGACCTTTTTATTTACTTTCTGATCCTTCTCGTTAAAAATGTTCTCTTTTTGCGTCTGCTTACATTGAATCTATATTTAAAGAACGCATATTCGAAGAGCATATGGGTTTGTGTTTAGAAAGACAGGTTTCCATACAATAATAAAAAATCTTCATTATAAATATAAGTCAGAAGAAAGGTCTATGAGAGCATTCTGTAATAAAATTTTCTGCTCCCACAGTTGAGATTAAATGAAGTGGCAGGTCTCATTAGCCCAACCGTCCGTGTCTCATTAACTTTTTGGCAAGCTCATGAGCATGCAAAGGTACAGATAGCAAAGAGACAGCATTCCGGACATAAACTGAGTGAGAAAACTAATATTATTACATTGGGTATTGCTGTAGCTAGTAGTCTGTAATAGGAGCATTCGAGTTTGCTTTAAAAATGCTTTTAATGTTTCCCTCTCAGACAAAATTCGCATACAAAATGAACTTTTTAACTCTAAATACTTGTAGCCAACTTTTCTCAGTGTCTGTCCGTAAGTCTTTCACTCATATTCTATAATTTATAATACTCTATTCTTTCATTAGACAAACAAATACAAAAATTTAATAAGGTATGCTAGTAGCAAATTTGGTAAGTAAAACACACTTGAATAGTGTAAAGAAAGTATTAATTAAGAAGAAAGTATGTTGCTATATAAAAGAAAAAATGATCTACCTGTCGGCGTGGACTCATCCCTTCCCGCGATCGAGAGAAGAATGTTGCGAAATATTTCAGAGCTTCTTCGTAATTCAGCGAATACACCTCCTTCCCTCATTGCAGAAGAGCTTTCCCGTCGAAATGACCAAGGAAAATGCAAAGGGCTACTTTTAAGGGAAATGCTTCGTCGAGCCTCTCGGATACTAGCCAGTGCTCCGGCAACGCCAACTGCTCTTTTTGCGACTGTCCTCAACTCTAACTCGCTCTCAAGAGAGAAAGATCTCTGGCGTGGTAGTCTCAGTTTTTGTCTTTTCAGTCTGCTGGCCAAAGTCATACGACTTTTATCTGTTGGTTCACGTAGACTAGATACCCAGCTTACCCTCCGGTTTATTCGGCGGCTTTGTGGACCTAAAGCCAGGACAGTTATACACATTGAAATAAATCAATAATAACTATAAATGTTCTTGAATTGAGGGAAAACGTGGAAAAACGGTAATATTTAATAAGTGATTGCAAAGAAGACAGGTATATTTGATGAGCAGTTCTTGTTGAGAAACATGTAAGTGTAAGGCATTTTTTATAAATGTGTTATAAGCAGCTAGCAAACATACATGGATATGTTCCGATGATAAAACTAAATCAGAACTATGTTTTCATATATCTACTTATTACGATGGTTATTGCGAAATGTACGACTCATTTTGAAAGGTCTACTTCTAATGATTGATGTAGCTTGCACACTACTTACGCAATCGACTTGCTCACTAAGCCAGTTAATAAATTGTTCACATGAATTACCTGCCCCCCATTCATCTGGGTCTCTCTCGATTCCGGAGGCAGATCCAGATCCCGGAAGTGTAATTTCCCCAATAGGCCTCGCGCCACTCGAACGTCTTCTCTCGTCGGAAGTACAGTACACAACTGATATGATGGGTCTCCCATCCGGCGGTGCAGTGCAATCTTGATCGCCATTGGCTGACTCGATTTTCTCGTCATTTTTGCTCGACAAGTTCTTAAACGCTTCTCGTCGAAGATGGGCAGTTCGAGCTTCACCTGGCTCTGTCTTGGTGGACCACAGACGTTCGCGACAAGGGGAAACACAACGTGAAGACTCAGTTGATACGTTTCTAGACGAATTTCTCGAGAAAATTCTTCCCGTCTCCCGGCTTGGAGATACATCTCTAGATACATTTCGTGGACTCGGTGGACAAAAAACACACCCGGAGCCCCAAGCCGACACAGATGCACTTCTACTACCTGCTGCTGAAATATCATACGCATCTGGCAGTCTTCCTGGTTTATTTGGATCAACGTTTTCCCGGAGTAGAAACCTAAGCACATCATTAGCTCCCCATTCTACGGCCAAGTGAATGGCATTACTAAAAACCATGGGATTTTCTTCGGTATCCACTGCAAACTCACTGGTTCGGCTACAACAACAAAAGTACAATTTTCCATTGATTATAAATATGTACACCAGCTTTAGTTTAGGTTTGCTTCAACACAGAAATCTACTTTTTATTTAATTAAAAATTTATTCTTCATTAGTTGTTTGGTAGATGTAGTCACTCCAAGTCATGAATTTTCTATGCCGGTGAAAACTTTTGGATAAAATATCTTCATGTGATCATTCCAACGTCATCTCACTTTACCCACAATCAAGTTAGCAAGCTACTGCTGCAGAGATAAAACTCCAGTCATCATGAAACTTCCTAACAACTAAAAACTTCCCATTCTTACTCCATTTTAAAATTAAACCGTGTTTAAGAACATAAAACGACCAAAATTATGAGTACATACCGCATCCAATTCCATTTTCCCTTGCTGTTCATTTGAATTATAAGAACAATTGGATAATTTTTAAAATAACAGGATAATGTAGCCCTGAAGCAGTCTCTTATGAAAATATCACAACGGAATCGTGAATGTTCGTTTCCTGCTAAGATTCATATATTTAAACCATGCACTGTATAACATTGGACTGTGCATTTATCTGATAACAAACATAAGTAATTAGCGTAATTGAGCCAAGGCAAAATATTCATGAGATGTGACGGCATGAGTGATGTATCTTGTAGTTTTAAGAAGAACCGTCAGTCCTTCTTAAATCTCTACAGACCTTTTACATGCTCATGTAATAAAATTCCATATACATGTCAGAAGTGATTTCTCCTACATTAAATATGGAAGCATTATCATTTCTCAGGCTTTTACATCTTCATCTACCTTTAAAAAGGAAATCAAAATTTAAGAGGGCACGTTAAAGTCCATCATGGAGACGTGGTATTATACATGCAATGTCTACAGTCACAGTCTACAGTCTACATCTTTCTTACAAGTGCACAGTATATGTCCCTCCATGTTCATGATGATGATTCTTTTCTTTGATGCTACCAACTGAATTTATTGAAATTTGTTCATGGTTGAACTATAATGTGAAATGCGGGTGCTTATCATGGGGAATACGAAGGCATATTTTCGTTAAATATGAGGAACGGCCAGTTCAATATAATATCTACGTAATTTGTGTTTCGACGGTCGACGGATACCTACCTCTGTTTCGCTTGTTGTGAAGACCCAGCCGTTGAAGCAGCAGCTGCGTTTGATGTACCTGCAGCACATGCTCCAAACGCAGAACTTGTGGTAGCACCATTTTGTCCCGCTGATGTTTTGTTGGCTGCTCCATATTCCTCATCATTGTTTTGTTGCACTTTTTCTACGATCTGTTATATTTTAAAAGGGAGGGAAAGAGTTTTAACCATTATTGACTCCAGTTTAAACGTAATAATACTAATGTCATACAACCGAAATTTCTTTCATTTTCAAGTTTCATTTCGTCTCAAGTTGGTGACTTCACTTCAGTTTTATATTTTTAGCTTGCGAAAAGTATGCTGATCAAGCATGTTCATTTCATCTTGCTTCATTGTTTTGGTTACAGTTACAGTCATTGGATTTCATGAAAAAGTTTAACTTTCTCAATCAGTATTGAAATATATAATATATACATTCCTTCCCTTCATGTTCAGTACATTATAAAGCACAACAAAGAAAATTCTCGTAGTCCTCCTTCTACTCCTTTTGTCAAACAATAAAATGTAAAATCGTGCTCGTGATGATATTCAATTAAAATGCGTTGAAGGAGAAAGCAAATTGGAAGGAGGTCGCCTATTGTTTTTGTTGAGTATGCAGTTGTTGTCATAATGTGTGTACATGTCCCAAGTGATGAAGGAATAATGTGCATTTATTGAGAAAGGCTACGAAGAATTGAACATACCATTTTCTCGCTTTCGTTTAAGGATTAGTAGCAATGCTGTCACGAAGAGTCAATTTTATTTTTACATTTCTTTTTCCTCAAACTTCTACCACCATTGCATTGTCTAACTGGAACGAATAGGATACCTGGAGTATAGCCAAGCTAGAATTTCATTTTATGCATACATATGCTCGCATCGTAACTGACGAAGACTTTGGTAATAGAACTGAATGCGTTTTCGTGTTTCTGAGTATCTATGTCTGTCTGACTAGGGAAAGTTTACCTTTCAAAAGCGTTTTGTTACCATCATTTCCTGAATAATTGAATAATGCTTGCTGAATAGATCCACGGAACGTCGCTTACCGTCTAATACGTATTTTTCTTTCTTCTTTTTCCCTATCCATTCAAAAATTCATCCTTTTGTTTTGTATGTGTGGCACGTATTTCCCAAACTTACATTGCGAAAAAGTAACTCCTATAAACGTAAATTTTTAAAATTATATAACACATTCAACGACTTTTATGTCACATCAATTCGGCAAGGAAAATTTGTAGAAATAATAATTAATTTTCAATGCTTTTCCTTTAATGAACTACACTTCTGAGTAAAAAAGTCACGATATTTGGTTTACCCTATCTCTCAACTTGGCTTGTTTGTTCCATGCATTCAAATGGTAGAAGGACAAAGTAAATTAAGTTATCCTTGTAAGTAAAAAACTATACATTATCTGATACATTCTTTCCCAATGCCGTTCTTTTTGAATGAAAAACGAAGTAGTGTTAGCATGCATTTATAAGGGACTCTAAGTTATAATCAAGGCGCTTTAAATTGAACAGATAAACCATGTTTGAGTTTCTATAACAGCTATATTCTAATAATATATCAAATTTTCGACTAAATATACAATTGGCTATTTATTGTGCACTCGAAAATGCTGTGGTCTTAATACAGTAGCATGTGGGTACATGTAGGGATTTCCTCCACTATCGATTCACATATATTGTATGCGATGAAGGAGAAACAATGATTTATGAGGGCGTTGATGTCCTGTGCGTCGCAACGGTTTCAAGCATGAATAATACATGTCATGCCTGTCACTTGATTCTTTGAACGTTTCGTTTACTTGGAGAACACATACATATACTGTCCTTTCTACAAGTAGGAAAACAATGTCACTGTTGATTTGATAACAAAGCCTGAAAAGTGAAACCCAGTTCAGGTGACCGTTAGAGAGTTGAATGTATAATGCATAAACAATGTAAGAGTATTGCAGCATGTAAGATACCACCATTTTTCAATGCGTCCCTACACTATTTGTAAAATAACTGTACTTTCTAGAGAATGATTATAATTCAAGTAAAGGCTTGATTGTGAGTACGGGTTGTCATTGGCTGTAACAAGATCCTCCGCATTTCATAAAAACAAACATTGAATATCCCTCAAGCCTATATAGGTATCAACGCTTCTTATTCTTTGTAGAGATTCAAACTTTGTTCTGTCAATATCTGTTAGTTTATAGCTATCTTTACGTAAAATATATCAGGCATAACAGGTCACCAAGATAAGATAGTGTTCGAGCATACGAGGAGTTTTTTTTATATTTTCAGAGTGATTGTTTTATAATTTTCTCAGGCGGATTGATAGTTATTGATTCCAAATTTTCATTT
>JAQFYG010003129.1:0-13115 GCA_034694325.1 Entomobrya corticalis
TACGTGTCAGTCCACTCACTATAGAATTTGATGCTTCTTTTCTTTTTTGCGTCGTTCTTTGCGAAATGCCAACACGAGCAATACCTACTTATATGCCGTGGGATGCAGAATGCGGAGGAAGGGAAAGGACGAACGGACGAAGGACAACAATATTATTAGCTTTTGAAACTGGAGAAGTAGGCTAGGGCCTCAAAATTTTATGGTTTCTTTTTTCTCTTTTTACATGCATTTCATATTCACAATTCACATTCAACCTATTTGCAAGTAAATCTTTGTAGAAGTAGGTCAACTAGGTATTCTTGTGGGATTTTTTTTTTGCCACTTCTTCTACACTCTCAGATGAAACTGCGTCTGTAGAATTCTAAGAATTTGGTTTTTTGCAAAAAAAAAATTCATGCGCAATCTGTACAGAAAATTCTGGAAGGACAAAGAAAAATAAACTATTATAAAAGGATGAACATCCTTATTGATTTTATCTGTCTTTTATGTAAATATTTATTATATTTTAAATTTTAAGTAATTTCATTCAGATTTGATTACAAACGGAAGTTTAAAGTTAATTTTGTTTTCAAACATGGACATTTTTCATACAAAAAACCAATGAAACATGAATTTAAATTATTTTTTTGACATTTTAACTATTAGATTTGGTGATTATTACTTATTTTAAATTTTAATTAATTGCTATTTATCATGTCACGGTCAAACTCACAGCCATCACAAACAATCACTTATTCAAATAACGTGTTAAACTTCCATACATTTATATTTAATTAATGCTCAGAAAATATAACAGTACTTCATATGCTTAACTTTTACCAGTAGCTTAAATACTTAAATGTACATTTAAATCATTGAACAAAAGCTTTATAAGAAAAAAAAAGACATTTCTACAAAAAAATCAGTAAATTGTACACAGTTTTTTTAAACAACAATTTTTTAACCTTAGAAAATTAAATGTAAAGTTTATTAATTACGAAGAGAACAACATTAAAGAATTCATGATGACTACTGAGAAAACTTGTATAATTAAATATTATTTAAATTTTGTTATGAAAATCCCAGTCCAAATCTTGGAGGACCTGACGAAGTGCCAGCAGCATTAGATGTAGAACCAAGTGAAAATATGGCGACGCCTTCAATTGGTCCACCTCGTCCTCCAGATGTCGCCGAGTTAGACGCAGTAGTAGTCATTCTTCTAATTTTCAAAAGCAGCGTTTCAATGTAATCGTCTTGGTCGATTTTCTAAAAAAATAAATAAAAATTCCAGTAATTACATAATCATTCATTAAATATAATTAACTATTATTTTTAAATGTTGTCACCCACCTTGCAAGCCTCAGTAACCACCTTAGCCAAATTATTCTCCACCTGTTGGGTCACCAATTCCTGATAAACCTGCAACTTATTGGTATTTCCTCTCTTGATCTCCTTCTCTTCCTGCATCTCTTGCATGAAAAACTGGACATGAAAGAAGATAAGCGTAAGGCCCAACTCCATAATATTTTGTGAGTCCTCCAACATCCTCGAAGTCAAAAAGGTTTGTTGCGCAGTAGACGACCCCAGACCTGCCAGCACCCCCGCAGACAACTGTCCTTGTTGTCCAGCCTGTTGAGTTATCAAAGGATTTTGCTTCTTCTCCTTCACTTGACTATTGACGACATTCAGGGCGGCATGGGCCACACACTGGAGAACCACCCCCAAACTGACATTTTCCTCTTGTTCCCTCAACACAGTGTCCAGTTCGAATCTATTGGTCAGCACAGGATACTTGATTTGGGGTTGACGCTTCCCCTTTTTGGCTCCACCAACGGCTCCTTCGCTGACCACAAGATCTTCTTCGACTTTGCTGCAGTGATAAAGGAAGAGGAGGACATGCTTCACAAGAGTTGTTGCCACCTCATCACCCTTTGAAATGTTTCGTTCGGCTTGAACCCTTAAAATGTTGAATAGACCGGGTTTGAGCATAAGATGAGGTTTGAAGATTGTGATCATGCTTCTCATTCTTTGTGGGTTTCCGGCCAGTTTGCTCATTAAACTGGTCAACATCTTTGTGGCGTGTCGAGGACTATCCCGGAATCCGATTCTTGGAGGACTTAAAAGTTTTGAAAGGGCGGAGTCATGGGTATGGAGGAAATCGAAGATTTGCTGGATCACTTGAACGTTTTTGGGGGCGGAGTCCAGCATTACATGGAATAATTTGAAGACTTGCATGTAGAGGGATTCGCTGATTGTGTGATGACCTGGTTGGTAGATTTGGTCCATTTCACTGCTTTTTGTTGTTGAGGTGACGCCTCCAGCTGAGACGCCTTGTTGCTGGGAGGATGATGATGATGACTGCTGTTGCTGGGGTCTTGCAGGATCTCTTGGAGTGCTTGATGCCATTGGTGACCCCAATTCCTGTTGTGACATCCATGCTTGTCTTTGACCACGAGAATATAGAACCTCAATTGGGGTTTCCTCATCATCACCTTCACGCTGGTCACTTCCACGGATGGCTCCAGAAGAGGTCCCTCTGCGGAGACTTTCCTCCTCCTCCTGCTGACTGTGATGATTATGCTGTGGCTGGAAATGATAACTCTGGAGCTCAAAGACCTTCATATCAGTCAGTCTCTTGATAAGATTCAGGTCCAGAAGATACATAACAGACTTGAGTCCCACCCCCGCCAGTCTGGACAGCATTGTTAGCTTCGCCTCAAACACGAAAAATGCTCGCATGGCCATCATACTGGAAACGTCATGTGAGCCTGATGTGAGCAAAGCGATAAGGTCGATATCATCCACAACGATAAGGGCTTCAACCAAGGTGCTCAGGAATCCATTAGTATAAACACAGCTCATAATAGTTTCATGGACACCGGTCGCCCTACTATTCCCACCTCCACCCCTGGAACCTTTTTCCCCATCAGCTCCACCACTAAGTCTCTTGATCCCTCCTTGACCACCCTTGGTTTCCTCCGCCGCCCCATAACAAAAATTCGGATTAGGTCTCATCAACCAACTCAGACTACTTGATGAGCTAGCCCTGCCTCCTCCACCTCCTCCACTACTCCCAAATATATGAGTACTGGACAACCCATGCTTATCAATCCCATCAACAAAACTGCCGTCAAAGGAGCAAACGCTATCAATCGTTGTATCCAGTACGCTGTCCATCCTCCTTTCCACAAGACTCTGGTCCCCTCCACCTCCATGCTCACTTTCATCCAAATCCCAATCCTGATGATGTGGCTGTTGTTGACCATGAATTGAACTCCGGATATTGCCTCCACCCGAAACAAAAAATCCTCCAGTAGCAACGCTCCCACCCCCACCTCCAAAGCCTCTCTGAGTAGTACACTTGATAATTTCTCCCATCAAGTAAAGCGCCTGCATTCTAGTCCTTTCCCCGACCCCTTGGCAGCAGTCCTTACATAAATTATGAAGAATCATGGGAAATGCATGTTGGCAAGCCATCAATGTTTCCTGACCCCCAACTCCAGCAACTCCCCCTTGTTGTTGATCTCCAATCAGATTCACACAATATAACAGACTCGCATACAGAATCCCTCTGACATTCGGGTTCTGTGAGGATTGAAGCCATACACACAAATGGTGGACCACCACACTTAGGGCTGTACCGCTCACCATATTCTGTTGTTGCTGCTGCTGCTGATTTGATGACCCCTGCCCCGTAACTTGTTGACCACTTCCTTGACCTTGCCCTTGACAAGCCATAACCGCACTCAGCGTCAGCGTAGTTTCCGCCGCCAATCTCAGAAAATACTCGGTTAAATTCTGACCCCCTCCACTACTCCCACTCCCACCTCCTCCTCCCCCTCCCACCACCTTACTCAGCAGCATTCTCAAAACACTCGGGCAAAACTCCGTCTGTTGAAGCTGAGGAGTCAGCGCCAACACCTCTACCACCTGCCTCCATCCATCAAACACCAACAACTTGCATCCTTCCCGAACCCGGCTCTGATTCAGGTTCCTGGAAAACTGCAAAATCTCCTTGGCTTCAGAATGCACAGTTTTCCTCAGTCTAAGAACCGTGCTCTTCTCCAATTTCCCAATCTCTTCCTTCAACATCCCATCCAGTTTCTCGACCCTCACCAGTCTCGTCTTCAGTTCTCCATCGACATACTCACATTGCCCCAGTGCCTGCATCACCAAGTGCCCATCGAAAAACTCCAAGTCTGGTAACTCCACCGGATTATTCTCCAAATGAATCATATTCAAGACCTCTTCCAATCTCCCAAACGAAGGCCCCACCAAATCCCCAGCAACATTGTCTATCCCCTCTTCCGACTTCAACTCGATAGCCAAGCACTTCAAAAAATAGGAGAGACCTTCGTAACTCAGCTGCTCCAAAATCCCAGCCTCCCTCAGATAACTCTGGAAAAATCTCGAGTATCTCAGGACCCTTAAAGTAGCCTGACTCAGTCTAGGGTCCGTAAGCAGTGTCAACAAAGTCATAAAACTTGTTGGCGTCGTTCCAGCGTTATCTTGAAGTGCGTGAAGCACCGTCCTCACCCCACTATACTCCCTTTTCTTGACATCAAAGCTGAGTAGAAACAACCCCACATTAGGATCTGCATGGACTGCACTTGTTCTTATCAATTTCAACGCCGACATCTTAATCTGATCTTGACTCTCCATTTCCTCAGCAGTTCCCGGACTTTGACGATAAAGCAGCTCCACAATGGTATGGCGAAAAACTGAAGCAATTCCTTCATGCCAGACAAGTGCATGGTGAAGCGTATAATCAATGTCTGTGTTATCCTCCAAAATGATCGATAAAATCTCCAAAGCTGCTCGCATATGCATCGGGGAGCTGAACAGGGAGTCCACGAATCTGATGACTCCCAAAATGTAGTCTGGAGCACCTCCCTCAGCACCAGTGCTTAACATGACCTTATGAATCCCCAGCATTAACACAGTGTCCTGGCTCTCCAAAACTTCATTCTTTTGCGTCAAGTAAAACTGCTGGCGTTGAAGTGCCCTCCAAAGTAACACTAAAAGTGATAAACTGCAGCGGTCAACTTCATCTCTTAATGGGTTATTGCTATCACTGGAACTTAGGTCGGTAGCCAGGGCGCAGTCTACTGTACTATTCAGCAGTGTTCTGATTAAAGGTGAGTCGCATAATAATTGGACCATCAGTTTTGGTAAATAATCCAGTAAAATGGCCAGTATTTCTGCACACAGCTTCATAATGTACCATCTCTGATTGGAGTCCTTAAATAGACGATAAGGCATTTTGAGGAAGACTGCATCTGTGACGTAGTTGATATAAGGAAATATGGCGCCATTGTCGTACGTGGGGTGAACAAAGTATCCTTCCAGTGATATAAAATCCATATTCCGGAAACGGGATTTGACCAAGGCTCGAAACAAACGAAGCATTCCGACGGTTAACGAATACTCCTCCAATCTTGTCTCCTTTTCCTCCAATTCTTCTTTAACGTCACCAGTACCAGGATCGATAAGCCTTGTACTGTAAAATATATCCCAAAGTGTGGTTGTCACATCAGGACTTAGGATATCTTCACCAATCATGGCGGCACATGTGTCCATCATGGAGGCCCTGACTTCTCTAGGAAACTGACGGATTTTAACGACTTGGAGGGCTATACGGATCCAAGATGGCTTTTGAGTGGTGAAATAATGACGTGCGGGTTCATGCCTTTGACAAACGACTTCGATAAGCCTCAGATAACTGCAAATACTGCGGATTTCCATAGGATTCATTATCATGGCAACATTGGACTGGGCAACCATGGCGGCAGAGCTTTGATGAGGATAGTGGTTTCGTTCAGCTTCCATGGCAAGCTGTAATCCAAAGTTATGGAGGTACCTAGCAACGCTTTCAAAGAAGTGGTCAAGACTGGCGTTGTGACCATTTTGGCGAAGTAATTCAAACATGGCACGCGTGTTTCCAGTGCTGATTCCTGTCAGGAATCGCATACAGCTTGTGAAAAGGGCGGGACTCTCGATGCAACAGGATCTCACAAGTTTGGAGAGTGGGAGGTATTGACTCTGCTCCTGAAAGTAGTAACTCCCAAGTTCAAAAGGGTCGTGTTCGTAGAACTCACCCAAACACTCCAAAAAGCTTTCATATTCTGGCACTTCTGGTACTGGAGGGTTGACTCCTTGATCTTGGCAAATCAAAATAGTCTTGGCGACCTCTTCCGAACGATATTTGATTTCTTTCAGTTTCAAAGGCATGTGGATAATGAAGTCGACAAAGTAGCCGTGAAATATTTTCGCTACATCTGAATCCCAAGTGTAATGGTTAGGACGCGAAAAGATTTCTGTTTGGAGGAAACCGAATAAATTGCGGGTGAATTCAAAGTCGGCGCTCTCACTGCCCAAAAGTGTTGACATGAGATGTTCCCTTTCCTTATCTCCAGGTTTTGCAGATGTTGCCAAATCTGAGGGTGCATCACCATGAGGTCCTGGACTTGGTCTTGCAGATGTTATTGGAGACTGTGTTCCAGATCCACCTCCAGAACCGGTTGGCAGCCGATGAGCAGCAATTAAAAATGAGAGCCTGAGAACATCATGAAGTTCCATGCATTTGAAGCCTGCATCCTGATTGTCCTTCAGATACTTTCTAAGGCTGTGACCAAATGTCATGTCCACTTCTGGGGGACACAGCATTGTTTCCACGGTGTATAGAGAGGTCGCGATCAGTGTGGCGTCACCTCTTGTAAATGGCTTCTCTTCCGGATTTACATTAGTTTTTAAATAGTCGAGAATACGGGATAGCTCCGCCCATCGTAGATTCCTTTGGGCGGCGTAACAAAAGATGGTGTGGGTTAGGGTGTCCTTGATTTGGAGGAGGAGACCTTTCACCTTGCGACGATGACGGGAGTCACCCAGTGCTAGATTAGTCTCCAGGAGTTCTAGTTGCTTCTCCATGGCGAATGTATCCAGAAGGGTGATTAAACGGTCCATCATGTCATCTCGGAACACTGAATTGAGGATTCGACGAAAGGCGAGGAGGATTTGGGGATGAAAATTGGAGCCCCATTGACGACCTGGACTGCAACGGATTAGGGTGCAGAGGGCACGCATCAGCCAGAAACGTCCTTCGTAGAACATGAACACGGCGACAAGACCACGGGGCCAGTCGGGGTAGTTATCTTGCTCATTTTCGGCTGTAAAAGTTAATTAGGATTTGGGATGATTATTTTATGATAAATATATTATAATTTATCAGTTGAAAAAGATAATTTATTTTTTTACCAATTGTGAGAAGATCCAGAGCGATAAACTCATTAATTTGAAACATGTCGGATAACATGATAGCTTCGTTGACAAGAGTGTAGGCGAGCACATGTTTACCCCGGAATCCTTTCAAGTAGCGACCTTCAGTACTGCATTTTTGGAGCTCGTCTCTATCCACAGGAGATGGAGGCTGTAATTCACACATCACAATTAAAAGTTATAGTTTAACCAATAATTGTACTTTTTGAAAGTTGAATGACAGAGTAGTTAAAGTTAATTACCTTGATAGCAAAAAGTGAAGCAAAATCTGCAGCATGCCTGGTCAAAACCCGGTCCACATCCTGAATTAATTGTTCCGAGGGCTGTGACTCCCTCGTCATATCAATTATCACCTCATTTAACTCCTTGGCCGGCAGCCAGAGCTCACCAGACCCGATGACAACATCCGATACTGGAGGAACAACCTTACCGGCTATTAAAAATATTTAAAAAGCCATCCAACAATTAAAATCAAACTCTTAATTAAGCCCACACCAATTATATAACTTTAAAACATAATTACATCACAAAAACTAATTAAACAAGCTCACCTGGCTCCAGTACTTTCATCTTGCCACCGAGCTCTTCAAACCCACACTCTCTTTAACTTTAATTATTAATTAACCTACCAATTAAATCAACAATTAAAAAATCCCCAATTTTCTTTATCAATCTTCCAATCAACTTTAAATGTTGTAGTTTAAGCTAAGCAATTATATTTTAAACATAATAGTAACCTGACACTAAAAATAAATCTGTTATATACTGTGTTCAACAATTAACTATTTTATTTAACTGTGCAATTAAATGTTAGTCTTTTCTTCAAAAAAATAGGCGGTCGGCACAAGGCTCAACAAGCAATTGAATGACATGAACCAAAGGACAGAGGTGCACGGAGAAAAAAAAACAATAGAAAAAGATGTGCTCAAACCATTCGCGGAGGTTTCTCGTAATGCCCAAACACTCTATGCTTTAAAGTGAATGCATATATGTAGGTGTAGATTGGAATCACTGAGGGGGGTCCTGTTTGGCTTTATGCGTGTTTGGCTTGTGGCTTTGTTGCTTGTGTGTTTTTTTGTTTTAAGTTTAATTGTTATTTTAACTGATGAGTTTAATCATGAAATGATAATTAATAACGATTGAAAAAGTACAACAATAATTAAATTTTTTATGTTTTATTTAGATTTTTTTTGTTATTGCAGATTACATTGCATGATGAACCGTAGATTTAAGTTATAATTTATTGATGAAATTTGAAGTTGACCCCTGACCCCATTTTTAAGGGTAAATCTTGTCACCCCGGATGTACTGGATTGCTGTTAAGTAAATGTAGAGAAAGGCGACTATTAACATGGTGATATACCATCTTGCCGGCTTCATTCTGTAAAGAAATTAGATAATAATTTATAAGTTATTTTAAATGATGTTTTATGTATTTACAATTACATTTTTAAACAGTAGCTGTAAAGCAACTCATTTAATGAATTACCTGAAAGTCTTAATGGATTATGAGATGAACACTTTAAAGATGAAAGACGATTGTTCTGATTTGTATTTTGTATTTCAAGTGGTGGTATGATCAACTCATTATTTTTAACTGCTTTCAGTTATAATTTTTAATGAAAATACTTCCAATTCCTTCAGGATAATTAACTCAAGAACTAGCACTTCCTATTCATAATTTCACATGTCCACGACGAAAAATAGGATGATCTTGTTCTGTTTTTACTGGTCCAGTCTCATATCACCCCAATAACAAAAAGCCTTGCTATTACACAAATTAACGAAGAATACTCAATATTTAAAGAAGTTTTTAAAAGACTGATGACCAATTAAACTTTGAAACGAAACAAAGACTATATAATTTAATTAAATTTAAACATAAATATTTCACTGATGATACAGCATTATATTTTTAACTATAAATTTAAATTCACCAATAATCAACAACATTAACTTTTAACAATTTTACAAAAAAACTGTAGAAATTATTATTGAGTTGTGTGCGTATCAAAGGGTTGATGATAATAACGGTGAGAACTGAGAACAATTTGAGCTTGTTTTTTTCATAAAGTCAGTGGTGAAAATGGTAATATAGGGCACAGGGATGGTTTTGAAGCGTGTGTAAAGCAAAAAAAAAACAAGAATACCGTTACGTTATAAAGCATCGTCATACCATCCGCATGCTCGCTGAATAAAACAACAGGATGATATGCAGGTGTTTTGGTTTAAGTGGATGATGATATGGGGATGACCAAAAAAACATTCTAGAGAGATCATTTCAGGTTTTTTTAATATCTACCTATAAAACATCTTCATTGTTTAAGAAACGTTTTCATTGTTGAAATATAAAATGCAGTTAGATTTCTAGTGCATTTGGCAAATCATGTTTCTTTTTGATGCAATGCTAATTTGAAATGATCACAGAGAATCACAGGAGCATGATTTTAAAAAACCTAACAACAGATGCGAGACTACTACCAAGTTACCATGGCAACAGCTTATAAGAAAATATGAAGAGAGGTATCTCATGAATGAAGACTTGGGACTGGGACGTGGGGCTGAGATGCTGAGAAACAAGTACCGGTTCAGCCCAGAGCCCAGAGCTTAACACTATCAATTCAGATTTCATATAAGACCATAGCGTTTTTAAAAGCCAAGAATATATTGTTTATTTGATTGTTGTAGTAGATGGTATTATTACAGTCGGTTTCATTTTATATTTTTTTTTTCAGTCTTGACATGATATAGATTTTTAAATTGTGTTTTTTTTTGGTTAAAAGATTGTTTTCTGTAAAATATGTATTATAACAACAATAACAAGAATAGTAACAATTTATGGCGGTGGTTCTTTTTTAAAGTATCATTTTAAATTTAAATGCATTACTACAATTATTTGTAATTGTTGAAATAATCTCAAATAAAATTATGATTGTTTTTGAATTGGAAAACTTGTAAATGCTGAGGTTTTTTGTTGATGAGATGATTTGTTTTAGCGATTAGCACCACTTCCTGAAGCACCTGCTTTCCCAGTACTACCTCCACTGCCGCCACTAGTAGCCCTTCCACGTCCAATCTTGCTTTTTTGCTTATCTTCTTCTTGTTCCTTAGCGGGAGCCTGTTGGGGCTCTTGGGCGTCCTCCGTTTTGGTGAGGTGGTACAACCACTTTTTAGTTTCACGGCAGGACTCCCGATCGCACAATGGACAGGTCATTAAAAGCTGGGGGGAGATATCCCGTTCGTCTTCCAAATGGTTCCTGACGATTCCGGCTATTGACTTGATGAAGAGCGGATGGTCGTTTGGAGATTCTGCGCGTTTGATGTTCACTCCGACCTTTAAATTATTAAAATAAACCAATCATTATTTAGTACTTTCATTATAAAAAAAGTTAACAGTTAATTAATGATATATAAAATTTAAATACTTACTTCTTTGGCTAAATCAACCGCATACTCAATATCCATTTCATGAAGCGTCTCAATATGCTCATTAACAAAAGCAATAGGAACCAAGATAATCTCCTTCATTTTCTTTTTCCCCAACGCCTTAATAGCCTCCTCAGTGCTTGGCTGAAGCCAAGGCACAGGTCCAACCTTAGATTGCCAAACCAATCGATAAGGATTCGAAAATCCCAACTTCTCCATGACCAATTGAACAGTGGCCGCCACCTCTGCAGGATAAGGATCCCCACGATTAACCGCCTTCATTGGAAGGGAATGCGCACTAAACAAGATGACCACTTTTGACCTCTCCTTCAGATCCGTGTACGTGTGTAACTGCTCCTGAATCCTAAGAGCAATCGTCCCCACCAAAAAACGGTCATTTCCCCAGCGGTCAATAAAGCTCCATTTTGGAATGGTCGAGGGCTCCTTCCGGTTCTTGTAGAATTGGTGGATAGCGTTAATACTGGATCCAGTGGTGGCACAACTGTACTGAGGATACTGGGAAAACGCCACAGCCCTGTCTAACTTTCCATTCTCCATTTCAGTCAAAGCGACCTCAGTTAACGGCTGAGCGTAACGGAATCCCACAAAAGCTCGGTGCGGTGCAGTCTCCGGAGAAATCCGATCCAATTCGTGGCACATCATTTCACCTTGGATGCTGGTCCATTTGTAAATAGGAGAACCGCCCCCAATTTCCTGATATTTGGCCTGAATCTTTGGCGTTCGCCGAGTCGCAATCCATTTTCCCAATCGATCTTGAAAAGGGAGTTGCATGATGTCCCTATCCTGGAACAGCCTCAACAGAAAAGGACCTACTTCATCTTGATCTCTGGGACCCCCCATGTTAAGCATCAGGATACCCGTACCCTTGTTTCTCCGCCCAGCATCATAATAGTATCCAGTATTGGAAGACAGCATATTGGGGACTCCCCCAACTCCTCCTCCTCCTCCTCCAAGCATTTTCCCAGGCGACATCAAAGTCCCCCCGGGACTAGTGCCCCCAATCACCAATATTCTTCTGGCGCTCGAAAACATAATCGCTTTCGAACCTACAAAAACCAATCACATTTATAAAACAACTTACTCAATTTAAACTCAACAATAACCTCCCATCTTAATTTCATTTAATTATCCTTAACACTTACCTTTACTTTTACCTCTCCTTAATTTCCAATTACTTCAAATTCTCCAGCTTCACCAACTGCTCTATAAAACACCACAACTCACAAGATAAAAACCTAAAAAAAACAGAATAAAAAAATAAAGATAACAGCTGGATATAAGCCACTTCACTTCAATTCCACATCTACAGCACCAATATGTCTGCACCCTCAACTCTCGTCTCTCAAACTCTCAACCAACCAAGATCACAAAATTACTAAAAATAAATATTTAACTTTAACTTAAATATAGGCCACATACCTTATCAGCTTTTTATTGTGTGTCAATCAACCAAACTTTAAGCAAATCTCACGTCTCACGTCTCACAGCTCCTCCTTCCTAAAAACCATAAAAAATCCCATCCAAATCATCATTCAACTCTCTCAATTAAATGATTACACAACAACATAACCGGCATCTCATAATTTCACCCACAATCTACCACCACCACCACTTTTACAGTTACATAATAGTCCATACGCAATATTATATCATCTTTAAAACAACCAAGAACCAAATTAGCATTTACAATTTGAACTTACACATTTAATTGGTGTACCACCCCCGCATTCACCGACCACCATTCACAGCGGTCCCCTCTGAGCTTCTTCAGCTTTCACAGGTCCAGGAAACCACCTCTTCCTAAAAACAATGTTAAATATACGGTCATTAAATTCACCGACTATAAAAACTATAAATAATTTTATTATAAGTAGTAGTATCACTACTATACTTACAACTTACTACAATTGCCAGTTAAACAAGCCGAAAAGAGTTAACACTTTAAATTATAATTATTATAGTTTTTTTTTAGCACTGACAGGATAATGGGATATCCTGTCCCATGTATTTTTACTACTAACCAGTTAATAAAAAAGTTAACTGATGGAAAGGTATATAGTGTTTATATATGTAAACCTAATTAAAAGTGAAACGAAGAGAGTGACTATGTTGACCTCTAACAAGAGCAGAATGGTTAGATGGAGAGGAGAGCTCTGATGAGCAGAGCAGAATAGGATGAAAGTGAGAATGTGCACTTGTTGTGCTTTTTTGAAAAGAGGAGATGGGCTGTGATTGGCTGATGGGATAATATAGAGAGGATGGGAGATTGCTGTTTTGTTGAATGGTAGGGTTTTTTAGTGTGGATGGAATATGGTGTGATGTTGTGTTGATACTTGATAGACGTATCGTTTGATTAAGAGATGATGTGATGGAGTATTGGATGATTGGATGGTAGTAAATAGTAAGTAGTAAAG